>JAVSBS010018842.1:0-49946 GCA_033124195.1 Coracias cyanogaster | reverse complement strand
CTCAGTGGCCCTTCACATGGAAGGACACCACTGAGAGAGCTCAGCAAGATGCAACCAGCCCCAACAGAAGCCACACCAACAGGAAGCTCCTCTGATTGATCAGCTCCTGATTAATATAGCTCTGGCCTCGCCCACCACCCCAACTGTGAGCACCTGTGTTAGGGCAGAGACACAGAGACACAGGTGGGCCAGGTTCTGCCTCTGGAACATGAAGCCATTAGGAAAACCAAAACATTCTGCTAGATTGTGACTCGTTCACAGATCAACTCCAGTTCGGGGCCCACAACTCAGGCCCCAGCAATTCACACAGTCACTGAAAGTTTCATCTTGCTTTTGTGCAAGCTGAAACCTGATCCTTCCTCTTCTCGAAGACCTAAGCCAGGGCTGTGATGGGTGGTATTTCAATGCCTTACCCCAGGATGTTCTCCGTTGTGACATTGTTCTGCCATCCTGGCATGCTGCTGGCAGTCCTATTCTTCCACTTGCATTTTAACTTAGGTTTGTGACTGTCAACATCCAGCTGATGGAGAAGGAATATGTCAAATGAAGGACTGAGAATGGGTAATGGGCTCTGCTTTGTTGGTGGAGAGGCCTCTCTTCCAATTTACTTCATTCCCTAGATGACGCTTCCAGTGCAGTACATCTTCCCTGGGCAGATACTGTACTGCATAAATCATTCCTTTCTTGTTATTGGTACCATTTCTGTAAGACTCCTCTTCCTGGAAATCCATCCTGGGTACTTTACTCTGTGTTAGTAGAGGAATTTCACGGCATGTCTCTTGCATTTGGGACCTCCTCCTGTTTTTCTTCTGCCTGTAATACACAAAGTCTTTCTCTGAGCTTTGGTGGCAACAGGTTTGTGAGCTAGTGGTATTGCCTACGCTAACCAGAGCCTCCAACTGCATTGTTTTGCATGGTGTTGTGGGCATTTACACCCTGCAGCTCTGGCTGTGGTTGTGCCAGCATAGATGCTTCAGCTTGGCTTTGCTTGCTTGGGCAGTGCAATCTCTGCTTCCAGAGGACTGAAGACATTTCTATTTGCTCACAAATCCCCTGATGTCCTGGTGCCATTTTGACACTGAGTTTGAGGCTGACCTGCATGCAGCTGCCTTGATTTGACTGAGGTAGTGTGGTCACTCATTTCTCTGCAAATTTGCACTATGGGCAGGGTCACCCATGTCCATACCAGAAATCTTCAGTCATGGTTTCAACAGGGTGGCTCTTTTCCTTGCTCTTCTGCTCTGCAGGCTTTAGGATTACAATTTCTTTTGCCATGGTGACTGTACAGGAACAACATGCATGATCATTTTCCATTGTCATCTTCTTCTCAGCACCACCCACAGACCTTTCTTTGCAGTTTTCTCTCCTTTTTATCTCTGCATAGTCTCTTGGATACATTTTGCTTTTTTGTCTCTTTTCCTCTACTGGACTGTGGAATATTGCTGAGTCTGTTTCAGTCACCCAGCAAGCCTTGCTCTGGGTGCTCTTTCTCAGACAAGCTCCCTCTTCCCATTCTGTAGTGAAAAAACACAGCTCTGAAGGCTGGATTATCTTACAGGTCAGGTGCTTTGTGAACTTCATCCATAAACAAATCTGTTGTTTTCCAGGATCACAACTGTTGGTAAGATGCTGCTCACAGAGGCTGATTTCTAATAAACATAAAGCCTTTCTCATGCCTACCTGTCTCTTCTACAGGTGGGATGCCAGGGGTTCTTCTGGAGCCACTAGCAGCATATGCACACACAGCCCTTGCCCACTCCTGCTTGTAATGCTGCTGCTCTGGCTTCCTGACCTTGTCCCAGCCAGCCTTGCTGGAGTTTGGCTGTCTCTCTGATGTAGTCTGAAGAATGCCCAGTTGCTAAACATTTTCCTTCTGGTGTGCTGCCATGCACATTGTTTTCTGGGTGCTGCTCGGTTGTTTTCTGTTTGCCTTGCTGGATTTCTTGGCTCTGATTGCCTGTGGGAGGCAGCTTGTCTCTGAACCCCATTAGTTCACCCTTCAGCCTAAGAAGCAGGGAAGCAGCTTGGCAGGGCTATGAGCACTCCATGCTTTTAGCCATGTTCTCAGGATGACATGACTACATGCATGTGGCTCTGGACCCACTCACTAAGCCCTGCTGAGTGGTAGAAGCTGCTTGGCTGTGGGTGCCAGGCTAAGACAGTCTCTCTGCCTGTGCCTGGTGCTTGCCACAGCAATCTTGCTCTGGCCTAGCACAGGGCACATTGTCTCCTACTCCAGGTCCTCCAGCACTGCCTGGGAGTATCAGTCCCTGCCAGTCTCTACAGTCTCAGGTATTTGCCTTTATTGCCTGAGCATCCTCATGAGCCGTGGGGTAGCTGCTAGCGTGTATTTGGCAAGCTTCAGCGCTTGGTTTGGGGTAAGGCACAGAGGAAGCTGCAGGTGCTGTTTCCTATTTCCCAGTCACAAATCTGCTGCATGTGCTACTAGGGGGGCCTGGGTTTGCTTGGTGTGGCAATCCAAAATGGCCAGCGTCTGTTTTTTCCGAGGACTACAAGAGGTTCAGAGGTTGCAGGGCTGGGTACCAGCAGCTGAGAGCAGGGTGAAGCACTGCCTGGCTTGAGCAGCACTGCTCTGACCCCTCACTAGCCTCTGGGCATTCTGGAACAAGTATCCAAAGCAAAGGACACTGTGTAAATACCCATTCCCTGGACATTGTGTTTCTCCAAGGGGATTGCACTACCTAAACTACAGGGAAGGGGAAGCATTCATAGCTTCTCTGCAAAGGACTAGGAGATGAGCACTTGGATGGCAGGTGAATATGTGGGAAATGATGAGAGGTGTGTCTCGGAGGTTTGGGCCACAGGGAAGAGAGAAAATGGCAAAGAGAACCGCACCTTTTTGGGTGGCTGAGATGTTGCCAACACCCCCTCGCCCAGACCTGTGTAAGTGCATATGTGCAGGGGGTGTATGTGTGAGAGAGAGAAGCTCAAGAGTAATTAACAGCTCATTAATATTTCCTGCTCTCCAGGCTAAAAGCCATTACCTCAAGCAGCCTCACAGACACAGCTCTGCTCACAGGCATTCTGAACCCATCCCCTGCCAAACCACAGCTGTCATTCCTGTGTGACTGAGGGAAACAAGCCCTTTCCTCTCTCTTGCCTTCAAACATGGGTGAGAGGCCTTGGCTGATGCAAAAAATAAACATGAACCATGATCAGGACAAAGGCAAGTCACTGGGCCAGCTGCTATTGTAAACAGTGCCTTTCCTCCCCTGCCCAGGCACTAGGCTTTCCTGGAGGTCCCCTCCATGCCCTGGCAGCCCGGCTCTTCTCCCAGTGTCTGGTTTCCCTGACTTGTTTTGGGTATCACTTTCCAAAAAGCTTGCAGCTGGGCTGATATGCAGAGTAGTATTGTCCAGTATCTGTGTGAGAGGAAGAGGATGAAGGCAGCAGAGAAGGGGAACTGGCGTCACTCTTCACTCCTGGGAGCTGTGGGGATTTGGAGCATTGCTCTGGCACCCATCCAACACCACCACAGCCCTTCCTGGACATCTCTTTTCTAGGTCTGGGAGTTAAGCCCATCTGTACCTGTCATCACGGGGGGCTGCCTGGGAGGTGTGCACTGAGCTGCTCAGCTCACTGGTAGCTCATGCACACAGATGATGTTCCTGCTGTGTCCAATCTTGCTCACAAACAGTGGAATAGGAGGAGGGGGATGGTACATGGAGAGAGATGCTGGCCTAAAATCAAGTTCAAGTGAGATGGAATGTCCTTAGTGGGGAGATGTTTTGCAGCTCTCCTTTAGGATGGAAGATCCCTTGGTCAGCTCTCCAGTGGTGCTTCAGTGGGGGAAAGATGCAGCACCAGACACTTCCAGAAGGCTGCAGGTAGCTGCCCTTGGTGTCACTCTGTGTCTGGGTGTTGGTGTCTGTGTAGGAGAGGCAGCATGTTGAATGACAGGGGACAGAGCTGTAGGTGGCCACCTCATCACCCTGGGCTTCTTGTAGTGAGATAAGTCGGGTGATTTCAGTCCACAGCGGCCTGTAAATGCAGAGATGAGCCAATACTTAACTCACTTGGGAATGTGGCGTACAGTCAGCCTTGTCTCATTCTCTTCTAAGTAGCATTAATTAAGCTGGATTTACTCAGCTAAGGGACACCTCAAGTCAAGACCCGTCTGGGTAACTGTTTATGCACTGCTTCTTGTACAATTAGACTGCAGTAAATGATAATCCTTATGAGGTTCTGACACCAAAATGGTGTAAACACTTAAATTACCCTTCTGGATCTCATAAGGCTTGTCCAGCAAGTCTCGGGGAGCTCCTTTGCTCCCACTGAGCACAGACACTTGTGTCCTTGCCCCTGGAGAGTGGCGAGCAGTTTCTGATGGCAGGAGGCTGGCTGAAGAGGTCCTGTGTCCCTGCCCACCCCACCACCAGGTGCATCTTCGAGATGTGAAGCAGCTATTTTAAAATCCAAAACCTTTCCTCATTATTCAAGTTTTTAATCAACATTGGTTTACCTTTTAGAAAGACATCCAGTCTGATTTTCAAAGCCTGCCAGTAACAGTGAATCACTCCAGCTCTGTGCATACTGTTCTGCTGTTTCTTACCCCTCTTCCTATTCCGAATTGATCTAATTTCAACTTCCAGGCTGTGAATCTGCCTGTGTCTTCTGCTACTCAGTTGAAGACCTTATCATCACAAAGCTCTTTCCAAGCTGACATTTACAGTCTGTAATCAAGTTTCCCATCTGTCTTCTCTTTTTCAAAGAAAATAGATTGAGTTTCTTTAATCTGTTACCAGAAGTCCAGGTTGCCAGACCCTTTTTATTCTCTTATGTATAGAGTTGTAAGTATCATATCTGTGCTGAAGGAGCTTTTAAAGGAAAGGAGAATGTCTCTCCAAAAATGGCTGAATTTTGCTGCCCAGATTGGCATTGCACTTGCCAGTTTTGATACTGCTCCCAAATATTAAGAAATGTGTTTAATGTTCAGTTCCACTGGTTAATAAACATGACCCTTTTCTGTCTGCCTTTAGTTAGGTCAGATGATGATGTGTTTATACTGCAAAATTCAGCCCCTGTCCTGAAGCTTTTACTATCTCAAGGAAGACAAGGTACAACAAGGGAAGCCATTTAAAAGGGCAAGTGAGAAAGCACCAGGGGAAGTGACAAGTGGGACACCAGGGTACAAACACCTGTTTCGTGCTTACAAAGATGGATAAAGCCATGTCACATTTTTAGAAGAACAGAAGTAAATGCGGACATGAGAGAGGCACCAGGCTCAGGCTCATTCAGACAGCCAAGGAGCACCACAAGCCTAGGTACCGTGGGTGAATCTGAATGTGTAACTGCAGCTGCGTGGGAGCCCAGCACTGGCAGCCAGCCTGGGTCTCCTTCAGCTGCTCTTAATGGGTGGGAAGAGGAGGAATGGGATACGGAGGGAGAATTGCTGATGGGAGTATGCATGGGGATGATTTCAGAGAGCATAGGACAGTCCCCACATCAGTTTCTTGGCATTTGTTCTGATACAGGTTGGCTGTGCCAGGTTCATAGGGCTGCGATTGCAGCTCCCAGGGATATGCCACGAGTAGCCACAAACTCGTTATCATTGCTCAGTGACCTGTGAACAAGCCTGGCCATAACTGTAGTTCCCACCCCTACAGATTCATTGGCTCGCAGCAGTTTGAGACCGCCAAAGAAATCATAAAATAGATTTTAAACGCAATCTGTGAAGTCTGAGTCTGCAAGAGGAGGTTTCCCACAGGCCCTCAGCCAGTCCATCTGCTGCCGGAGCAGTGCCAGGGTATCCATGCCTCAGCCACCTCCACGTGGAGCTGCCTCTGCCCACCATGCTGGACTGGGGATACTGAGGCCTTGGCTTGCTTTGTTCATCGTGAAACCAAACATTCAGACAGGCAGCTACTGGGATAGCCCTCTGTCTGCTTATTTAGTTCTCTTGCCCAGGATCAATACAGAAAGCTTTGCTCTCAAAAGGCTATTCTGCATTTTGTGCATTTTTTTAGGGTGCAGGCAGGCTTTCATGGGAAGGCTGGGGTCTGCACACAGTGGGCTGGCCCAAAGGATGACTTTGTGAGGACCAGTGTCTAAAACTCTGAGGCTGCCTGGGAATAAACATGAGCTGGGGCTGGCAGGTGGAAAGGCTGCATGTGGCCAGGCAGAACAGGGTTACCATGGCAAGGAGCACTGGCTGCTCCAAGGGGGGCTGTGCTGGGTCATCCTGGACCTCTTCCAGCCTGTAGAAATCAGCACCACTCACAAAAGCTGCTTTACATACAAGCAAACACTATCTGAATTTGTTAATTGAGTTTTAGTATGACAATTAATTGCATGTTTATTAAAATCAACAGATTTTTAAAAATTACTGATATTCAATGACTGCTCAGGAGACGTGGGTTGATTTCCTGCTCGCCTGCCAATCTTTGTTATTATGCATCACTGTATTTAGTTTCATAAACAAAATGCAATGAAAACCAAAGAGATTAACATTAGATACCTATAACTTAATTTACATGTAATAGCTTTATTACCTCAAAGCCTGGAACATTCCAGGAGAGTTTTAGCCCGCATCCTTCAGATAAAAGCGCTCATGATAACTCTACATCAGCTTTAAAAAAACTATGTGTCACACTGCCTTGAACTGAGACAGACTCCCAGAGAAGCCAGCAACCTTCTTCTACCCCTTGTGCTGATGTCCGGCAGCACCGCGCACTCAGGGAGGCAGAGGCATCCTGAGGTTAAAGAGCCCCAAGTCCCTTCCCAGGCAAGCATTATTCTCACTTTAAAAGTGCTCATCTTTCAATGTATATTAGCACATTATCTCTGAAAGTTTGCCCCATGCCTGCTGCTTTGCCGGGTGCCCGAGGGGAATGCCACACTGAAGCACTTGGTGGCCTTGTCATTTCTTGTGCATGTTACAGCTTCATCATATGTCCTGTTAGTTAATTAGAGGACAGAAGATCAAGCAGCAGAAGTCAGAGAAGCTCTACAAAATGTGTGAAAATGTCAAATGAGCTCAGAAAGCAAAGCCCAAGGTGCTGCTCTTTGTGAAAGCCACACTTTGGGCATCTTGTTCCTGTCATTCAGGATGAACAGGGAGCACAGGCAGATGCTTGTGCCATGCCAGGACAGCTCTATTAGTGGAAAAATACACTTATTCCAGCGCCTTGCCGCTGCACCATACCCAGAGGGCACCTCCTCCCAAAGGTGACTATCAGCAGCATGCCATGGCCCCTGCTCACTGCAGAGCAGGGCAAAGGGAGCATCTCCAGATAGTGTCTTGTGCTGGCACACCCTGGCTGCCCAGGGACCGTCCTCCAGCCTTTGAGGGTGATTTCCAGCATAACATCATTTTGATGGCACTGGAGCTGGGTTACGCTGCTCTGGGAAAGCCAAGGTGCCTGTTAGTCATGCAGTGGGTGATGATTGCTCTGCTCATGTTTTGCCGTGGGCCTTTTCTGCCAGCCTGATCTCCTCTATTACTTCATTTACCAAACAAACGGCATTTCCCCAGCAATGCAGTGATGCACACTCTCCACCCTGTACCACAGCCAGCCAGGGAAGCATCAACTCTTGGTCCCACTGGTGCTAGGGGAGGACATGAGGAGATCCTCAGCCTCTGACCAAGAGACAAAGCAGGCAGTGCTGAATTTTTCTCTGCCCAAACCAATTTGAAAAATTTAAGAAATTGCTGTAGAAGTTCTACCAGTGCTCTCCTGCAGCCCACACCATGGCCAGTGCATACATTGGTGGTGTCCTAGACTCACAGGAGACAAGGGAAGGCAGAAGTCCTCCATTGCAAAATGCATACAATGCTTTCTGGAATTTGCTTTGTCATGTGGCCTGCAATTTTTAAAACCCCTTTGCTCATTATTTAATTCTGAAATCGAGCAGTGTGTCTGTGAACTCCAAATTTTAGTGAGTACATTGTACCTGACTAATTTTATACTCTGCATTGCCTTTTATCTTGGCTTGCTATTAATTTAATAGCAAATCTCTGTATTTGTCAGTTATGATTCCTGGGGTACCATATAATTTCATTTGTAAATTGATTTGTGCTTTCTGATACTTCAATAAACCTATTTGGTATAAACACAGCTCTTCATTTCCCTGCGAGTACGTGGTGAACAAGCAGAAGCTGAGCACAAAAATAGACATTTATTTAACCAACAAGTATAACAAGGCGAGGGCAGAAGGAACGGGGCCTCTAAATAAGGTGCAGATTACAGAGCAAACTAACCATCAGTTTTATCTTCAGGCAAGACCTACTGAATGCAGTATCCTGGTTATTTTCTGCCTGCGGTGTGCAAGTGAGAAGTTTGGGGCACCACTGGCCCACCCCAGCCTGGCATCCCCAGCTCCCTGGGTAGGAATTGCCTAAGATGCCCATGTGTTTCCAAGCCCTGGCATCCCTCTGGGTGTGCAACACGCTGGAGAGGAAAGAATGTGTGGTTGATCAGGGACTAAGGGAAACCAAGCCAAAACTGGGAGTGGGCTTGGTGACTTGTCTCTGGGAGATCAACCAGGCTTCCTGCTCCTTCTCCCCACCACACATGTCCCTATTCTCTGTGCTCGTTCTCTCCATTCCTTTCTTGTGCCTGATGTCTTACTAGCCTCATTGGCTGGTCATTGAGACCCCAGGTGCTACTGGCACTGTAGCAGAAGAGGACAGGCATGGTTAATTTTCATTCCTTTTTCGCAAGCAACCTTTCCTCTGTGTTATCCTGGACGATGCCAAGGCCACAACATGGAGAGCTGAATGTTCTCACCCTGCACACACCCCTCATGGGGAGATGGGCTGCAGGTCGAGGCTCAGCCAGATGTCTGTGTGGCCCACTGCAGCATGGACAGTGTACAAATGGCTCCAGAAGGCCTGCAGTAACTACTAATTAAAGTAATTTGATAGTTGATGTCCCAGCTCTAAGTGGTGAGTAATTCTCAATAGGGCTCTCGTTAGCAGTATTGGCTCGGAACAATTTTTCAGTCTGGGGACCATGTACAACACTGATGAGCACAGAGGTGAGACACATTCTCAGCCCAGGGCCATGCCTGCAGGCTGAGGTACCTGTGGGCTGGAGTAGAGCACTTTGTGATGGACAGATCTCCAGCTGAATCCCTGGGCCAGAACTGCTGCCTGCTGCCCATCGTGGGAGCCAGGGAACCCCAGGCAACATGGACCAGCTGGTGCAAAGCTGGGGACACTCAGGCTGACCACCTCCGTGTGCCAAAACACCACTACCTTCCTGGGATGTGGCGGACAAACATTCTGGAGGCTTTTAGCACCAAAGACATGATCATTCACATGCATTTATCCTCTGCACTGCTCATGCAAAGGAACTCACAAGGAGAGCATCAGGTTTTGCTGACTGCATTGCTAGGGACTTTGGTATATGGGCTGCTCCATATAGCCTGCATGGGCAGCATCCTAACCAGAGCACTGAGGGCTAGGAGGCAAGATGCTGAAAGCTGTGAACATAGGGAGGACATGGGGAAATTCCCTGATCCGTGATACAGCACTGCACCCATGCAGTAAGGTAAGCAGAGGAAAAGTTGCAGAATATCTGACTACAAGCAACTGAAACCACCTCTATAAGCTTCTTTTTAGTGTGTTAAATGGATAGACCTCCTTTTGTGTCTGTAAAGCGAGTCTTTAACACCTCCCTCGACAATCAGCAAAATGCAGTTTTTGTAAACGTTGTCCTTTTGCCATTTCTTTTGTTTTATAAACCTAGAAACCAGTATAGAAGCACACACTTTGATTACTCTATTAACTTTCTCTTTGAAGCTGTACGTTTTATTTCCCCCCCAAGTTA
Organism: Coracias cyanogaster; assembly: GCA_033124195.1. Classification (NCBI taxonomy): domain Eukaryota; kingdom Metazoa; phylum Chordata; class Aves; order Coraciiformes; family Coraciidae; genus Coracias; species Coracias cyanogaster. The sequence goes on along the minus strand of JAVSBS010018842.1, from coordinate 40,152 downwards.
ATGAAGCTTACTTGTATGATTGCAGATTGCGAGATTAGAGAGCTAGAAAATACTGCCAATTGTCATTTAGATTTTTGGGGGTTTTTTTGTCCTCCTAGATCAATACTGCTCTTAACTATTTCAGATTGTAGAAAAACCATCAAAATATTCTATTTTCACAAAAGATATATGATTAGACCACTAGTTCCAAGTCACAAATCATTTTTATGTTAATCATTTGTCCAAACGCACTTTCTTTTTCATTTCTGATATCTTTTCTCTGGAACAGAAATACGAGGATGCATTCGCTAAACTCAGACTTGACTTCCTGCATTGTAACACAATTTCTAGGGGTAAAGCATTTGGAAAAACATAGATAAAGAATTTGAAAGCCAGTATAAGAAGTGAGCCCATTTCAATCCTTGGAAATAAACCAACATGTTCTCTGATAGTTTATTTGAACAAATCCATCTTCACTTCCAGCACTGAAAGCAGCTGGCTGGAAGATGTCTGTGAAGGAGAATGAAATTGCCCAAGCTGTGCCAGGCTAAAGACATCAAGTAAGATTTATTTATTTATTTTAGTATTTTCATCAGGTAACATTTTCTGTTTGTTTTTTCCCAAGTCTGAAATGCTAAGGAAGGCAATGTGCAGAGAAAAGGAATTTCCCCTCATGGGGACTGGAGGGCTCTCCTGCTGCCCCCATTAGCTGCAAAAGGGTGTTAACCCTTCAAAGTAGACACTGAAGCTCTAAGGCATGGTGAAGCCTAACGGAAGTTGAAGAGAAAAGGAAGCTTAAAGTGGCCACTTTAAGAAAATGGCTCATTTTTCTTTTAAATCAATTGGCTGAATCCTTACAAAACCTGTTAGAAAAGGAGCACCCTTGCCTTTTTAATCATCTGAGTTGTTTCTAAAACACTCCAAGAAATTGGAAATCATACTCTCTCCTTCCAGCTCTTTTATTCATTTCTATCTGGGGGAAATTCCCAAGAATTCATTAAAAAATTATTGGCATCCCAGAGCTAAAGGCAACGGGTCTCTCAAAATGTTCAAATAAAAATCACTCTAATGAATAACCACTGTCAAATGGCTAGGCAAAAAAACCAAATAGAACAGCAAACAAAATTAAATAAAAACTTCAGCAGTTGCCTGTTAAGTGGAGGCTACAATTATGAGTTCTGTGATTCATACACCAACACTTACCCACTACCACTCTCTACCAAATGATTCAGGGCAGCATCACTCTAGTGCTCTGAGACTTTCCTTCTATCAGTGAAAAGATAAGGCTGAAGGCAGTTGGGATACTCTAAACCTACAAATACAATTTAAATTGTGAGAATAAGCTTGTCATCTTGCTCATTGCACAGTCCCATCAGGACAAGTCAGCAGGTCAAAGTCCACCTTGAATTGTCTCCTTGCCACCATGGGGTGAGTAGCAGGTCCAGATGAAGTAAGTAAATCATGGGAGCTGAGCCTGCAGCAGTGAGTATCATTTGGTCCAGGATGATGGTGTGAATGTGATGTCTGCTATCAGCTAGAGTAGCAGCAGGTAGAATGGAAAACAACCTGTGTGTTGGGGTCTCCTACACAACGGCACAACCTGGACTACATTCAGCAGAGAACAGACTACTACATATTTCCAGCACACTTTCCTGCGTTCAGCTGGCAGGCTGTGTGGATCCTTCCCCAGTGATCCATGTCCTCTGTCACCAGCCCCACATATGGGCCATAGCTGGAGTGGGCTTTGCAGCATTCAGGCTGAACTTGCAATGACTGCATCAATATTCATCTCTTTGTAAACATAAACTGCTCCTGCTGCTCAGAGTCACTTCAGATTATTCATATCGATTTAGCACTGTTAATGATTAAATACAATGTTCTTCAAAGCCTGCATTTAACAGGAAAGCTTGATTGGATTTACTGTTTTGAGGTTGGATGGGCTGGTTTTTTTTCCATGATGTGGAACATCGTGTCATTTTGCAAATTAAGAATTACCCTCTTGCCTTTTAATAAAAACTTCCATCTCTGAAAGACTCACATTCTCCTGCTTAATCAGACAACTGATATTGCACGCCCCACCATCATTTCCAGGGCCCACTCCCCCACACCCATCATAAGCAGAGCAGCTCCTGCAGGCTTAGCTGGCTGTGCTCAGAAACCATAGGCTGGAGGACAGTGGAGAGAACAGGTTCCAGCCAAGGGCAGATGATTGCAAATCATCTATGAATGGCATTCCTAGGGCTCCTTTGGATAGGAAGAATAACAGTTATAAAACCTGGTACTTGTCCTGGAGAGAACTTCGTGCTTTTACAGAGGGGGTTGGAGGACAAAATGTAGAATGAGATAATTTAGCTGATGTTCCTCCTTGCAATGCTGGGAAGAAATCCCCTAAAGCCCAGTGCAATGCACTGTGCAGTTTTACTTTCCAATGGTTTATCAGGAGTCTGTCTGTCCAAACACTGTCCATCCATCACGGAGTCTCAGCCTCTGTAGGAAATGCCCAGACTTAAATCTGAAGGAGGATCATGTTTGCATGTAGGACCTATGGGATACCTGGGGCACTAAGTACAGGTGAACTGGGGCATAGTTTTACTGAGAGCTGTCATTCTATTTGTTTCTCATCTTGTCTTTAAGCGAGACAGCGCATGAGGGCTTGATCATGCAAGTTAAGAAAGTAAAAAAAAATAGAGAACACAATAGTGAAATTGTTGAGTCGCTACTAGTTATTGCCAGTTTAAAAAGAAGATGTGAAATCAGAGATGCAGGAAAAAAATCCCTGACCTGAGAAAGCACAGAAACCCTATGAGAAGCAGCCAAGACAGTTTGCAACTCAGCAAGATCAGTCCATCACAGGCAGCAGCAGAGCCCAGCCACCTGATCAGGAGGGACTGGCAGCGTGCCTGCGTTGGGATGAGGACGCTCTGCACGCTTGCCTCAGCCCACAGCTACGTGCATTAACAGCGAGACAATTGCTGTGTACACGTGGGCACAGGCAGGTTTGTGCTCCCAAGTCTCTGTGCCTGATAGAAGATGGACAAATAAAAGTGACCCAGAGGTCCAGGGTTACATCTGCTTAGGCTCAATGAGATGAAATCCATTTTAGGATCTCTAATGGCCCTCACTCAGTGGTGTCACACTGGTGCCAGGATATTAAGGGCACCTGTCAGGGCTATTTTAGGAAACAGAAGCCTGCTTCCTGGTGCCCCTCTCCCCTCTGTACTGAGCTCACAGTATGTCAGATGAGGTCTGCTGGAGCAGGGCACACAGAAAGTTGTGGTTTCAGTGCATAGCCTGGAGGAGAAAGTGGCTTTCTGAGCCTCCTGTCACACATAGCTCCAGCCTGGACTCTGGGTTTGGTTTTGGCATCCTCTATGCAACTTCCACTTGAAGGTTTTGGACCCAGCTGCACCCCTTGAGCTCTGCCCATGCCCAGGGACAGGAGGAGGGTTAGGGATTGTCCTGGAGACCTATCTTGTGAAGCTGAGCTGCCATCTTCTACCATAGGGAGATCCAGCCAGGGTGAGAAGGGAAATGAGTTCAGTGTCTACACGTCTCTACAGTGCCTATTTCTCTTAATGCGGTGAAACAGCTCTTGTGCTGGTCACGCACAAACAGGCAAATCAGCTGGGTTCTGACTTGTCAAAGTGCAATGCTTTGAGTTTCAGATGTGGATCTTGATGTCAAGCCTGGTAAGAGGCTGAAACCTCTAAGCCTTCATGCTTTGGCGGGGTCTAGCCTGGCTCTGACCCATCACATCAGGATAATAGCAGTGATGACTCTTCTGTGAGAGCTTTTTCTGGAACTATTTCACTTTTTGTTTTCTCAACTACAGCTGTAGGTTACAGTTCCCCTGGTTTTGAGTGGCATGAGCTAAGCTGACCACAGGCACCTCTACATGAGCAGTCAGGCTTTGATTCCAGCACAGCCTACCCATGCAGAGCCAGCGGTGACTGGGAGCACTGCAAATGCAACTTACTTTGCTTGGTCCAGGATAACGTTGGGAAAACCACATAATGGAGGGACAGTGCATGTTTTAAAATGGAGACTACAAGGCAAACAGTAGCTCTGTACACACAAGCATGAGGAAACCTTCCAGCAGAAGAAAGACTCCACTGTGATTTGTGTGTGAAATGTGAAGGAAAATAGGTGTACACTTTCTCATCAAATGGCAGCCACAAACACACTTTTCAAGATTATGTTGCAATTAATATGATTTAATATCAGAGCCTCTTTTTTGTTCTTGTCCTGTTATTTCCTCCAAGGCTTCACCAGACTCAAACTTTCTCTTTAGAAATCTTTCTTTCCAGCACAGAAGTCACCACCACACTACCAGCTCACCTAGCAACAAGTTATGGGGGCAAGGGCTCCTCCTGGCCCTCATGACACCTCATTCACTTATTAGCCTTAAAATCCAAAGGCAAGAGGAAAAAACTTGGGCAAAGTAAGAAAGGGGAAAAGGAAAGAGTTAGTAGTTCATTTAGGAGATGTCTGATCAGCTCAGCTAACCCTCAGTACTGTTAGAGCCATGCTGTGAACTGGATTTGGATATATTATCCACCTTCTGCTTTCAGCCTCCATCATTATTGGAAATTTAGGCTTTTTCTTCTCTCAGACTAGATACAGGGAAGATGCTGCAGGGAGCTTAGTATACCAAGGAGTGGGATTTTTCAAAACCACTAGGGGTTTGAGCTCAAGACCATAGACAGTCACACACTACTGATTCAAGAACAAAGGTACTCCCAGGGAAGGTTTGATTGATGAAGGCTCCAAGGCAGTCCTGCCTACCAGCACGTGCACCTCCAGTCACCTAGCATAGTGTTCCCTAAGGTTTTCAGCTCTCTAAAGGCACGTGGAGACAAGCAGGCAATGAAAGCCACCAGAAACCTCTTCTGGCTCCTGACAGGAGACCCCTTACTGTGAGGCCACAGCCCTCTACCACACTGCTCATCATCACATTCCCAGGGAAAGGAAAAAAAAAAAGGAATCTCATTTTTCTTTACTGCTGCCAATATAAGAGTTAGCTGTTGGAAATCCTCCCTGTTTCTCCCACCCTATTTTCTTTTCCCTCTCCAAGCTCACCTTTTCTGAAGAACTGAAGAATTCCAGAACAACAATCACAGCCAATACGAGCTCCACAAGCACCAGTGGTAGATATAGTCCTATAACATCCCACACTCCAAACATATGTGAAGCAAAGATAAATCCTTCCTCCTCCATATACCTGCAGCACTTCCTTTCCTCCCTCACGATTGTTTTTTTTTTTTTCTTTCTTCTCTGGGCTGGATTTAAGAGCTCCCCCCTTAGCACTTCTCTTTACTCATCTGCAGAGCTACTTTAGAAAACAGAGCACCAGTTCCTGTTTCCTCCACAGCATACTCACAGACTCAAAGCTGTGGTGAATTTAAGGAGTCATTCATGCATGAGTGGCTGCTGGCAGGAATGAAGGCAGCACCAGATGCCCAGGTATAAAGCCTTGGTTTGCTTCCAATACAGCTTGGCTGGGGAGCTGCTACATGACCTGAGCTGTTGTGTTAGAGCTGAGGAAGTTTGTTCGCTATCTTTTGTCAGAGCTGCTCATGTCTGTCTCTCTGCAAGGTGTTCCCGATGACCCACACATTCCTCCCATGCTGCTGGTGACCCTGTGTGCTCAGGGAGCTGCTCTCTAACCAGCTGGCTGCAGGTGGGAGCAAGGCTGAGCCCTACAGCCAGGGTGCTTGCTCCATTCTACAAACTGCATTGCATGGCCAGGCTGAGGGTACTGGCTTGTCTCTGACCCTTCTCCTGGGTTTCATATGCCAACCTAATCATTAGGGTATCTTTGGGGATTGCGTGCTTCAGGAATGAGTCCCTCCTGAGATTTCTACTAGAAGATGTCTGTCCCTATCCTAGCTGCTGTGGAGGAGCCTTTGGGAAGCTCCTCTCATGGAGGGAATGACCACTTACATCAGTTTAGTTTAGTTGTGGGGACGGTTGAAAGACCTGTGGTTCAGATCCTAATGTAGAAGATGATCCTCTTGCTTATAAATTCTGTTGCATAAGCAGAAGCATTTTATGTTGCTGAAGGCTGCACTAATCACTGAAAGACAGAAATTATCTTCCACAGAAATTTATCCTTGCACTTGAGCAGGGAATACAGATACATCTCAACCCTCTGCATCCAGGGACAGAAGGAAATTTCCCACTTAGAACTCCTGTTCTTTTCCTTGCTTTGGCTTTGAAATTGTTGAGGGTGGAGGGAAATGGAAGAAAGCAAGGAGATCCACACAGGTGAAGCTTGAGCTTTGTCCATCTGTTTCTGGCAGAGAGCAGCTGTGTCTCCAGTCCCTTTGTGTGGACCACCTGAGCTGCAAGTAGGTGCTAAGGTCCATCTTCTCCAGGATCTAACCCCTGCTACCTGCCCCAGGCACAGGAGAGACCAGGTTGCAGTAGATAAAGGTTACAGGTAATGGAGAAGGGCACTTCTGTCATCAGACAGACATCTTCCCAAAGCAGAACAGAGTCAGGGAGCCTCCTCCAGCAGCCACTGCCCTGGAGAGATTAACCCCGAAAAGGGAATGGAAAACTAGCCCTGTCGTGAACCTGCATTCCCTGCTAGTGAGTTGGGAGGGAAATTCAGCTGCAAGTGCAGGACCTGCTTGTGAGTCAGGTTTCTTTTTCACCCCTCTAGTAATACCACCCCAAGAAGGGTGCCCAGGACCTGGGACTGGGTCATGTGAAGTTGAGGGGAAGCCTGAGCAGGGGAGGTTTCCAGGAAAAAGTGGAGCTTTAGTAACTGAAGGGCGTGGCTGTGTACATGTAGGGGCTGGAGCAATGTTGGACTTATAACTGCGCACATGAGAGGTGAGATCCAGTTTGGATGCGACTCATCAAGAAACAACACCCCAATAAACAGGCACATATATACATATGGGTACAGCATCCCTGAAAGGGGCACTCCTCCAGCCCACAGAGCTCCTGCAGAAGTCCCCACATCAGAGTTTCTCTATTCCAGAAGAAGGCAATAAATACTGAGAAAAGCTGTGAAGGATGAATTGCTACTGCAAAAAGAAATCCCTTCAGCCTGGCAGAAGCTCTGTTTATCTCCTAAAGACTTCAGTCTCAGTCTCCCAGGGGAACGTTAATAGAGCTCATTAGGAGCTCCCATGACAAACAAACCTTTGTCACGCACTAAAACAACAGGCAAGTCTGCTAGCTCCCTGGTCTTCTCCTCCTAGAGACATGAAAGGATGCTTCATGTTGTAGATGCTGTGCCAGGAGACAACATGACAGTACCACTGAGAGACCTGTCCGCATTGGGACCGTACAGCAGGGCTGCTAGTGAAGATAAGATCCTTCTCCCTTCAGGTGCTGTGGGCTTGCCACCCACCTCCCTGTCTGGGGTGGAGGACTGGAAATGGCAACCACAGTCCTGGGGCTCTATCTGTGCTCTGCATCCACAGGAGGCACCATGGGTCTAGGCTGATGCTGGTGCATTTGCCTTCTCGTCTTGTTACCTTGCTGCTATGGACAGTCCCCAGCTTTGAGTTGAGCTAATCTCAACACCTACTGTACAGAGTTACATTTGGTGAAGGCCTGGAACAACAGCTCTCACTTATCCCATCAGGTCTGGTCCAGCTCCCTTGCCTGCTTGGCACTACCGTTCATGTGAGACTGGCTTCCTGTGGTAGGGTCATGCTCCTGGTAGGTTAAGTTACTCAGCTATTGACTACATTCATTAGTCAGATATTGACACATCATACTGAGGAAAATGAGGAGAACTGCTACAGTGGCTGCTTTATTGCTCAGTCTGTTAAAAGAAAGCTGGTCCCCATTTTCTTCTCCCCAAAAAGCTGAATATTCAAAAGGTCAGAAGGATGTCTCAGCATGAATCAGCCAGGAGATGTATATCTAACGTCAAAGGGATTGTCAATTCAATTAACAGTCTTGGTTTCTGCAGCAGCAGGTATTTTACATATAAAATATACTCTATTCAACATTTCATCTCCAAGTCCAGGTCTCCCTGGAAGTCTTTCTTCTCAAGTCTTTCTTTCCATCTCCCCAGTGTTCCAGACATCTCTCAGCTGTTCTGTAACCAAGAGTGTAAATTCTCTTTTTTCACTCCTTCCCCAGAGATTCTGTCTCTTCTTTTGAGGTTAATTAAAACTATCTCATTTTCACATTGCAGCTGCCTGCCTAGATCAGAGGGAGGAAGCTCAGCATGTCAGGCTGTGGCAGAGAACCAGGTCTTGGGTTTCAGATCATAAACAGGGCATGAACTGAGCAACCAGGGGGTGAACCTCCCTTCCTCCGCCTGGATGGAGTTCTGCGTTGTTGGCTGTACTCAGCACTGCTCTACAGAGCACTGCCTGGGTAAGTGCGATAGCGGATCTTTGCCTGACTGCATGTAAAGGCACCATGGATTGCAAAGCAGGGGGATTAGTGCTGGGGGAGCTAGAAGGAACGCGTAAGTGTTGTTGGATATGTACAGGGAGCTGTACAAACATCTTCGGCACTCTCCATCGGGCATCTAATGCTCCAGGAGTAAGCAGTGCTGGCATGCCCACGGTCCCCTCCATGCCAGGGTCTCCACAGGACCTCAGCTCTCTGCCCTGCTGCAGCTGGCCTCTACCGTCAGCAGAAAGGAACCACAGCCTGGAAGAAGAGCTTCTTCAACATGGGCAAAAGCCAGTGCATGCCACGTGCAACAATTTCTCTGTGGAAATGAAGATGGGCTATTAACACTCTGCATCAGTGCTGCTTCCTCAGGGACACCCAGGGCACCCACACTAATACCTTATCAGCGCATTAGGATTCATGTGGACACAAAAGAGTCTGCACCAAAGGAATGAATAGTGATGAGGCCATTATTTTAATGGACTGTCTGGAAATGCCCATGTTCCCCATGCAGTACTAGTGTAGCCAGCAGCAGTGTTGCAGGAAGACCAGGAGGACTCAGTGAGCTGCTGGGACCTGCAGGCACCCTAACCTCTGTGGATATAGGCCCTTACAGTCTGAATCCCTGCCTGATGGGAGGTAGGAAATCACTCTGGTGCTGTTGTGGTACTGCATAGAGGCTCCTCTCTGGACAAAGACGGCTTGTAGGAGAGGAGGACTTGACACTACAGGCCAATATCATGTCCCTGATAGTGGCACCTGATGTCCCAGAGGAAGATGGGGAATACACAAAACCCCGGCCAAATGCACACAATTTTCCTGTTCCTCAGCCAAGTTAATAATAGAGCAGGATTCAAACTCAGAGAGCCAGGCTATATTTTAAGCTGATCCTAATTCATTCAGAGGAGCCATTGGGCTGCACACAACAGGCTGGTTCCCCAGACATGGGAAGGTGGGAAGGCTGCAGAAAGGCCATGATGGTGGAGGAAAGGCCCCCCTTGCATTGCTCTCTGATACCCTCGTCTGGCTGAATCTGGAAGCTCAACCTTCAAATGGACAGGACAAATCAACCCCAAATGGGTCCTCTTCAGCTTTTAGGACAAATGTGTGGAGTTTGGAACCAGGATTGCCTAAGATGTCATTGGATGGGCCAGAGGGGACATGAAATGTCCTGGAAGACATGCTTACGGGTAGACAGAGACTCTCATCAGCGTTGTAGAAGAATGCAAGGCGCAGCGCTGAGCTGGAAGGCTCATCCTGCAGTCTGTGGCAAAGAAATGGAGGTGTAGGTGGGCTTTGAGGAAATACATCCCCCACTAGAAGGAGAAAAGCAAGAAGACAAAACAGTCTTAGAAAAGGAGGGGCTGCTAAGGCGGTTCTCCATCAGGCAGCTATAGAGTGCTGAGCTAAGGGGAATTCACAGCAAAGAAAAAAACAGTCTTTAAAAATGTGTTGGCTTCCTTCAAAGTTATCCAGCAAGTGGCTTCCTATTAAAAGTAACCTTGGAGATGCAGCTGCCAGGTTGACATGGCATCACCCCAGTCAGCTCCGCAGTCCCCAGCTGTGCCATGGCGATGCTGCTCTGGTACATTCTGTAATTGTTAATCAGTGCTATACAGCACAGACGCCTTGCGATCAATGCTGAAATAAGCACAGGGAAGTCTTAGCTAATGAAATGGGTGTTCATTTCTATTCTGGGGAAAGGCTTGTTCTCTTCTTCCTAAGAAGTATCCTGGATTCCTCCATGTGCTGAAGTTGAAGCGTGGCAGTTGTGGCTCCTCAGCTCTGCATCTGCTGAAATCTTTCCTGTGACACATTTGGAGTGGCATCTCACAGATAAACCTGGCTGCTTCTATCACATCATCAGCACTGCATTGCTTCAGAGCTACGGGGCTCAGGTGTGACAGGACTGTTAGCCACTCTTTTTTCTGGGTGTGCATCCATCACACAAGGATATCTTATGAATCCATTACACAGATGAAGAAAATGAGGGCAAAACCAGAACATGAGCTTTCCCTGAGATTTCAGGGCATTTGCCTCAGGATAGCTGCGTTGCTTTCAGCCTCATTGTGCCTGCTTTATCTCCTTTGCCCAACCCCACTGCCTTTGTTCATTACACTGGTGCCATGTTTTGTCCACCCCTTTTTGAGCAATCCTTTTGGCTGAGAGAAACATACCTCAGCTGCTGGGGAGCCAAGAGGTGGAGAATGCCTTATCCACATGTAAAGAAGCACTGATGAAGCTTCAGGACTTGGCACAAGCGTCTTGTGGGCAAATAGCCCCTTTTTCCTGCAGGACCCAAAAGGAGAATGGAGGCTGCAGGAAGAGTCAGGGCTCCAGGTGGCAGAAGAAGTGGCATGTTTGTTTGCAGCAGGATGAAAACAATACTCTTTGAAAGCTTTCCAGGGACTTGCCCTGCTGGTTTATCTTTATTAAGGGTGTCAGCTTTGGAGCTCCTCTGGCATCCGTGGGTGCCACCACATGATCTGGCTCCTATCAACAAGAAAATCCTCTCCTGTGAAGTTCCTCTGTTGTTTTTTTCTGATCTGTGCAACAACTGTCCCTTATTAGTCAACCTCCCTGACCCTAGAAAAAGCATCTCTTTATCCTGCTTCCCTCCTTCAAGCCCTCATCTAGCGGCTGTGTCTCTCTCCTGTATCCCAGCCGGGTATAGATGCAGAGCACTTTGCTCAGCATCATGTGGATAGAGAAGATTCAGCCTCTGGCCAGCATCTTTCAGCCATCCCAGAACTGCTGCAAACTTGCCATGATTGTTCCCATTGCTGTTAGTGGTGAGTCCTGAGCATCTCACTCTGGACCTGCTCCCTCCATGCCAAAGGAGCTCCAGGTTAGCCATTCCTGCCCCCAGCTGTGGCGGACCTTGTTGCTGAGCAAATCTGAGTCCTCTCTGTTCCTAAAAAGCCCTGCTCTTCTGCATATGGGGCATGCTAATCCTTCCTGCCCTCAAGCATGCTCCAAAACCAGCACTGAGCCTCCATAGAGCACAGTCTCAACAGTAACAGGTGCTATCCTGGAGCCGCTGTGGCTGACTGGGCTGCTTGGAGCCCACCAGACCCCAACCACTGGCAATCATGGTGTAATTTCTTGTGCCTTAATCCCGTGTCTCACTGCCAGGAGCACCTGGCATATGTCAGCGGCTGGGGTGCAGGCGGCAGCACAAGAGGGCAAACGAGGGCTCCCCCTTTTCCACCCATCCTGGGTGGGACATAGGTCCCTACACTGCAAACCAGCCCCTGGGAATTCAGCACTGGACCTGGCACAGAGCCACCGCAGGGGGAAGAAAGCTGCAAATGGTTAAAATGCCAGGAGGCATGCAGTGGAGGCACACACTGGCAAGGCACAGTGTATTTTTAGTCTGTGGAAGGTTGACAGGTGAGAGAAAGTTAAGAAACCCAAGGTAGCTGTTGCACAGTGATGTCCCCAGCCATGCCAGTCTCATCCATGGTGCTGGGGGGACCCTGGGGATGTCTGTGTCTGGGGGCTGCGCACAGCATAGCTGGGTTGTGCAGCATGGGGTGTCTGTCACCTGAAGCTCGATTGCCAAGTTTGATTCTTAGGCTCTTTATCAAAACCATCCACGGTACAAGGACCAGCATCAAGTATTCAACTACAGCCACAGGATGGAGAGCTGGAAGTGCCATTAAACTCCAGTTAGCCACAACTGGGGGATTGAAGAGTCAGATTCCATCACAACCATCATTTTCTCAAAAAACCCCAAAACTCTAACTAAAGGAGTGTAGGAGAAAGTGGAGCAGTCTGTGGGTCAGTGCACTCCCTTAGCATTAGAAAGAGGAAGGGAAAGAATGTGGCAATGGAGATGTGACTTACTTGGTTTTTGAAAATAAACATCTGAAATGATCTTTCGAAGATGACAAATATGCCCTTCAAAAAAAACCTCCAGAACCTTCCCCTAAACCTTCCTTTGCAAGCTTGGTGCTTGTTGTGCAATTGCTTTCTGATTCTACAATTTTTGCTCGTTTCTTGCAAGAAGCAGCAGCTGATGCTCCTGCCGGGCTTGCGCAGCAGTTAGGCATGTGCAGGGGTGCAAATACGAATGTGAGGCTCTCCAAAGCAGGGCACTGCTGTATTCCCTGCCCTGGGGAACGGCACCAGGGGCAAATACACCTTTGCCATAGAGCCAGGTCCCCATTACTGTACCAATGCAGGGCCATTGCAAAGGTTGTGGAGAGCAGAGCGAGTGGCCAGGATTTGTCTGGCCAAATAGAAATGGCTCCAGCTGAGATACTCCAAAGCGCTTTTGTAATCTCAGTAGAAAAACAGCCCGCCTAGAGAGGCAGTTTATTCTAGCACAGGATACTCATGATTTCCTGATGTTTAGCTGGCCTCTGCTTAACCAGGGTGTGCGCTTAGATGCTGTTTGCTACCCCTGGGATGTCTCCTCTGTTGGTCTTTTGTTCTCCTCTCGCCTGTTTAGACGTTGAGCTTTGCAGGACCAGACCCTTTCCCGCGTGGCTAGTGAGACACCTAGAGCCATGGAGCTCCCTGCTTCAGTCGCTTGGTTACTACTTGGTTACTACTGCTTTTGCAAATAGTAGTCACCCGCACCCCTGGACGCCAGTACAGCATTTCTATTGGCTGGGTGGGCTTTGACTGAGGATCAGCTCTTAAAAACATGGGCTGTCTGTGCAGGCTGTGGTCAAGACTAGCAGCAAAATAGTTAATGGTTAACAACAGCATTAGATATTTCTCTGCTCTTTCAGTTTGCAGTCACAACAGTCTTCAGAGAAACAGTATCAATAAGCCAGCCTGGTCTTTGTAATACCCAAGTAAATTTTGCTGTTATTTTTTGTGTTTTAATTACCATAGTTTCCATTTCTGCAACACCCCTTCTTCCTGTTTTTTGTTTCCTGCTGTCAGATGACAGCCTGGTCTGTGCAGATTCACATTTTCGTTAAAAATTTTACTGACAGACACGTACAAAAGGAAAAGCAGACAAATAACCCAGCCCCCATCACTTCCCCAACTGATGAGGCAAAACCATCCCCCTTAGAATCAGGATTCTGCAATCAAAAAGGTGACCCCCTTCTATTGATTTCCATGGAGACCAAAACAGAGCATCTGGGATTTAAACATTCTGCCATAATAATCAAAATTATAGTAAATTACCAGCACAAAGTTATTTATTCCAACATTTAATGGGATTTGTGCCTATAGAATTGAAAGTAAATGTGTCTGGAAGACCCAGAAATAGCTCCTGCCCGGGGAAGGCAGAGCAGTGCCAGCTGGGGCTGCTAGGGCTGTCAGAAGAAGCTCAAGAATAATATCGGTGCCATGGCAGCAGCACCCTTCAGGGTGGTGTCAGTCCAGGGAAGCACGACCAGGGAAAGGGATGCATCCTCCAGAAGGCACAAGGCAGGGAAAGTACCTGCTGCTTATCCTCAGATGCGTGATTTTTAAAAGGATGCGAAGAGATGGAGGACCACTGAATGAGGGCATGTGGCTGCAGCTGGGAGGGACCACAGCTCGTGGGTCAGTGTGGGAACTGAGCCACCCTTGAGGACGTAGTCCCTCCAATCCTCCTCCATTAAAATCCATGCCCAGAAGCAACAGAACAGTGCAGGAAAGTGTCCTACAAGAGTTACTGGGGACTGGGAGCCCTCCTTGTGTGGCAGCTAACAAAATGACCCTGAAAGGTGCAGCTGGAGCAAGCAAACATTTCTTTACTCCTGTTTTGCTGCTGGCTGTACATGACAAGCCCCTGACTTCTCTGTAGTCTCTGCTGTTTCCTAGGTTGTGTGAAAGCTGGCCAGATGTGGAGGTTTTTATTAACATGTTTATATTTGCAAGCTATAAGGCATCTCATCTGCTGCAAGAGGTGATGGTGCCAGAACCTCAAATGAACAAACAGGTCAGAAAATGAGGAGCAAAGAGTGAATCTGTAGCTCAGTGCGGGTGGAAAGAGGTCATTTGATTCCTGGAAGGATTAAACTGACTTGTAAAATAGCCCCATTCAGACAGCAGCATTTATGAGCGCTGACATCTTAGCTTAACGAGGTTCTTTACCAGCCATTTGAGAAAGCGATTTTACATGCTGCTCTCAAGAGGTTTAAGTTGCCATAATTCATGTTCATACCTCTAACCATGAAAGGATGAAGAAAAGGTTTATTGCAGTTATGTGCTGCAATAATCTCCTCACAGCTCTTTTCTCCAGATTGCTTTAAAGCTTTAGTAACTTCAGAAAGATATTTGAACATATCCCGGGATGTCTGGAGGCAGCGAGGTTGTGCGTGCTATTGGCAAATAAGGCTCACAATTTACCCAGTCCAAAACCCAGGGCTGACCCCAGAGCTCAGTAAATCCAGGTATAAAGCCTGGGAGATGGAGAAAATCCATTCTGTTAGCTTGCTGGAGGCCTGCAGAGGTTAGACAAGCCTCTTTAATGTGGATGGGTAAGTACTTGGGTCTGCATATGGCTGGAACATAAGTATCTCAGCTATAAGTTACTTTGGAAATGCCTTTAGAAAGTGGGGATGAGAGATGATGAGTTTTTGCGGTTCATGGTCACACTAAAAAGTAGAGGTTTGGCACTGTGGAGACCTGCATACAGTTATGTAGCAGTTCAAGGCTGTCTCTATTCCTTGGTAAAAGAGATACCAAATTCCCCTAATATCTGTGCATGCAGGTCCCACCAGAGGACCAGTCGCCAGGCTGTAAGGACCTGCAGGATGGATGCTGCCTAAAGCCTTGTGCTCTCTGGCAGCCAGAGAACAGGTTGCTGACAGAAGTAGAGCACAGCCACTGCCTTGAACATCTTTATGTATTAGGGCACTAGAGGCCCTCCAATGTTTTAAATTGGGATGATTAATTGCCTAATCAGGAACTCTGTAGGAAATGTGTAATTTTGATTATTTTGTTGTTTGGGGACCAAATTCTTCCCTTGACAATTGCTTCTAAAAAGCTGTAACATTGTCACTGCCACCCTGCCCCACGTCACCAGGGAGAACAGCTGGGGACTGAGAGGAGGAATTAAAGAGCTTCTGCTCTATCACTGATCCGATGTTTGGGCAAAATCTCCCTTGGGACCACACACTGACATGTAGGAGACTCCAGATTCCTCTCTTGTTATCCTGTGAAACCCTTGGAAGACTCGGCTCCCTCTTTCATCTGTGTCTTTTTCTCTTCCTTGCTTTGACCTGTCCTCCTGCTCTGCTCCACAGCACCTGCAGGATCAGTACCTACACAGACTGACTTGCTGTCCCACAGCCCCATTCTCACAGTGCCTGGAGGTACTGCAACCCATTACCCATCAGCATCAGCAAGCTTCATGGAGAGGCCCTGCAACCTGCTCCGGTGCACTTTGTGTTTTGATTTCCCCTGGCTAGTCTGCCCGCATTCAACCTCTCCCCCAGGTAACCCCAGCACCTCCCCACGAGATGCCCTGGCATCCACAGCAGGACAGTGACTTTCTGCTCCCACCATCCAGGTGCAGTCCCTTACTCTGGCACCCTGGGATGAAAAGCATAAAAAAGAAGAGTGGGAAGAGGAGGAGTTTTCATTCTTTATTTGTAGGAACAATTTGTTCGGTGAGAACAGAGCTCTTACAATCACAATGGTGCTCCAGCCAAGTGCTGTACACAAAGACTCCCCAAGCAAGCACTCCATGTGTTCTGAGGCTCCCAAGCCCCCATGCTGTTTGTGGGGCACAGGGCTCTCTCTGTGCAGAGCTGCGGCTCCAGCTCATGGATATCATTTCCAGGCAGGACAGACCACAGCTCACTGCTGCAGCCTGAACCTCTGCCCCTCACCAATCCGCGGTACGGCTGCACAGGCAATACTGGAGCATCACCCGCCTCCATTGCTCAGCTTGGGCTTTGCTGAGAGGGAGACTTCGTTGTGTGCTGTCTCTAGCAGGCATTTGCTCCATGCAGGATGAGTCCTCCTTGCCAACACTGGTCCACTTTTGGACACATTACTGTGTCTGCCCTTTTCCTGCACCCCACATGCTTTGCAGTGAGGTAGAGAGCAGCTCCACAGCTGCTAGGGAGACCAGGCATTGGCAGAGGTCTCGGCTGCTCCGCTGGTGGGTACGGATTCCTGACAAACTCTGCATGGCTGAACCAACAGACTCATTCTGTGCCAAACTATGGGAAGGACAGGGGGTGGCAGCGCTCAGGGAGCCAGAGAGGTTTTTGGAGGAAAGAGGAGGGCGGGTCAAGTGGCAGAGCCTGACCAGGACATAATGAGCAGCAGGTATTTGAAGAGCAGCACTAGGAATAATGGAATGAAGTTTTCAGGAGGAGATGCAGGTGGAATACTAATAGCTGCTCCTGACTCGGACTACAGAGCAATGTCCCAGAGGAAAGCATAATAACCCTGGTGTCAGGGCATTTAAAAATAGACCCAGCACATCACTGGTAAATGTAATACATGGAACAAGCCTGAAGGGTCATAGGCAGATGGATTTGTAATACATCTCTTCTATCTCCAACTCTTACAACTCTGCAAGGAAGCAATCAGCAATAAGCAGGCCACTGCTTTTTGGCCATGCTGGTAAATTATCAGAGTGAGTGTACCCATTTCACTTACTGCAACCTGCTCTTGCACGAGAGTATTTGTGAGAAAAGGAACCAGAATGATCCCATGTGTGTATCTAATCTAAAAACTAATCCCAAGGGCAGTATTTCCAGAACATAACAAGTGATTAGAGCCAGCCAGGAATCTTCTCAGGAACAGGTTTTGGTTGGGAAATACTTCCATTCAGCAGCCACACAGGTTTGGACAAAGCCCTGGCGGGCCATCTCAGAAGGAAGGGTGTCGGAGAAGCCAGACTCCCCCGGAGCAGCCAGGAGCCCTGCCAAAGGATGCCCAGGCACCCCAGCTCTCTCCTGAGCATGGAAGCTGTGGGAGAGCAGCAGGGCATGAAAGAGCTCCCCTTTCCCAGAGAAACAGCTCCCCTCTGCGCAGGGACACACAGGCTTTCCATAAAATGGAAAGTGAATGCTGCTGGTGTTCCCATTTTTTAGCAAAATGGGAAGGAACAGCCAAGGCTGAGTATGAACTGTTACATCACAGTTACAGCATTGTCTAGAGAGTCTCGTGTCTGCTGGACTCAAACTGGCTGTGTTAAATGGATCTGTACATCTCTTTTGGACAGACAGAAATGGCAGCCAGGTATCAAACCTCTGTGAGCACACAGGCAGGAACAGCCCCCTGCAAGTGTCCAGATCAAGGATGTAATTTGCTTAATTACAGCTGGGAGTGCTAGGAGGACAGGATCTGGGCGAGCACCTTCCACAGAGATACATACTCTGAACAAGCACCGCTACACAGAGAATCTGGCTAGATTCTGCATAAGCTAGAGCAGCGGTCCTCAAACTTTTTAAACAGGGGGCTGGTTCACTGTCCTTCAGACACTGTCGGGGGCCGGTTCACTGTCTCTCAGACACTGTCAGGGGCCGGACTATAGTTTGGAAAAAAACGACGGGGGAGTCGCCCACCTCGCTGATGCTGCTGTCCCCCTCCTGAGCCCAGCCGCGCAGTCCGGAAAGGGTGGCCAGAAGGGACTGAAGGAACTTTGCCGCACTGGAGCTCTGGCAATTCGCCCGAGTTGGCTGGACCTCGCAGTCCAGAGGCTGCCGACTGAGCTTGCCTGGCAGAGGAGATGCCCGTGCCTCTCGCCCGCCGTGCATGCGGAGGAGGAGGAGGATGCGGCGGCAGTGGCGCGGTTTGTAGCGGCGGGGGCCGTGGGTTGGGGGCGGGGAGTTGTGTAAATACCCGCGGGCTGGATTGAGGACCTTGGCGGGCCGTATCCGGCCCGCGGGCCGTAGTTTGAGGACCCCTGAGCTAGAGCTTACGCAGCCTACAACTGTCCTGCTGTCCTTCCCAACATGGATTTGCCTAGCCTGTTCTTAATTCTTAAAAGATCAAAATTGCACACTCACCCCAGGGGAAGTATTTCTGGTTTAACTGAAGTCTTTTCCTCCTGCCTCATATGCACAGCCCGTGTACATGCCTGGATTCGGCCTGCTGAAGCCATACGCCTGTCCCTCCATCTGCTCCCGTCGCACCGACGCACAGCACGCACTCCCTCTCTCCATCCTCCTTGGGGAGGGTGCTCTTTTAGCAGCTTTGCAACAAGCAGCAAGAAAATAAATAAATAAATACAATTGCACATGAAGGAAGGGGTTTACAGCTGGAAGCCCGAGAGAGAAGGTCTGAGATGGGGTTCCCAGCACAGTTTGGTACCAGCATGTTTTGCTCAAGCCTCCAGGAACAACTTGGAGAATGGAGACGTGCAGCCACCCAGTTGGGCATGACAGTCTGCATCTGAAACACCGCCTGCAATTAAGAGGTGCACATTTTCCTATGGTTTTGAATCAGTTTTTCCTACTATTTTCTGCCTGATGTCCTGTCACTCCCTCCATCTCTGTCTCTTTCTCTGCTTAATGTGTTTTTCATAATCCAAGATGCAGGAGCTGAGTGTGCAGTTGGCTGGCATGCCCATTTCTACAGCTACAGGAGAGGGATGGATGCTCTATAATGTTTTGGGGCTCAGATGTTAAAACTTGGCTCCCAAGTGTGGCTGGTCATGCTAGTGTGTGACTGCTTGCAAGGAAAAAGATTGCCCGGTTGAAGCCTTTCTCCTGTCTGAAGTCCAGGCATTACCGTTGCAGATTTGTTGGCATAAGGAGCAAATGAAGGCCAAGTTATATCCACACTCTGCAATGACAGCCCCATCTAGCAACAGCACTGCACTGGGCAGCACTTGCCTTGTGCTAATACTTCTGCTTGCTTGTGAGGATCTGAGCCCCCATGCAGCACATGTAGGCCTAGAATGAAAAAGAGGTAGACAGAGAAGACACTAGAAGGAGAAACATGCACAGAATACATCAAAGCAATCTTCCATGATCCTTCTTTCTCAGTCACGGTCAGATTCCTGTTTTGTCTGGAGCGTCAGCCAGAATGTGGACAGGCAACTGTGAGCATGTCTTGCTGGTCTCCTGATGTGACCATAAGGCAGTGACCTTGCTACATCTCTTCCAAAGCAGCCACTGGAGACAACCACATGGTCCTAATATGCCCTTCCCTTTTGAAAGTGCTTTCCAAGGATGCTGTGCCAGGGAAACCCCTCTACACCTTTTGTGATGATTTGGACATTGACCTCCTTCAGCTCACAGGGATCCTGCAGCCTCTTTCCAGAGCTGGTTTCACATGCAGTGTCTCCTACAAAGTGCTCCTCTTAGTGCCGGTCCCCCATCTGTGTCCTCTGAGGCTAGTAGAGCCCTTCCTGGTCCTCTGGTTATTCTTCACCAGCTTCTCCTTCAGGCGACGCATGATGGGCTATGGGTTGGGATGAAGACATTTGCCAAGGCAATCACTTCCCACAGCATCCCTGGGCTCCGAGAAGCAAGGCCATGCTCCCACTCAATCTCTTCAGAGCCCTCATGAGCTCAGGATGATGAGGAAGAGAGGTCAGCCCATTCAGCTCTCAACCATTCCTGGACACCCAGGGATCTCTGTGGGACAGAGAAAGAAAGAAAGAAAAAAATCATCAGTTTAGCATAGTAGAGGCTGGGGTAAAGAGAGATTGATATGCTGAAGCCAGGAGAGAGATTACACTTCCCTAGGACTTGCTGGTCCTGCCTGGTGTACACCATGGCCACTGGCTCTGTCTCACCCTCCCCAGCTGCTGTTGAACACCACCTCAAATGAGCCAGTGGATGAATGAGCACCAGGAGCAGCCTGCTCTCTCCATGCCCAGCAGTGCTCTGCCCATACATGCCTTCATGTGCCGGTGCTGCACTTTCTTGAGGTGGGTGAGCTTCTGCCCCCATGTTTTGCAGTGATGTTCCTACAGCGCCGTTGCACTCCTGAGCTGTGTGAGCAGGATGATCGACTGAGGCATTTGGCAGCGGTTGCACCCCCTGGACAGCTGGGTGCTTTAGTACCCAAGCAATGATTTTGCCACAGTAGCTACCAAAAATCAAAGCTTCTTTGCAGGAAAAAACTGGAATAAACAGGTGCATTTCTACATATACACTCAGGTCAGCTGCCCAGGAGATGGGAACATATTTTCTTCTGGTTTCAATATCTGTGAATCTACAAAAGGGAATACATGGGGATTTTTGATTGTGGAGATACCCACATGACAGACACGTTAGATGGAAAAATGGAAAATTAATCTTGAGATAGAGAAAGGCACACGTACTGGGTATGCCTGCGCTTTTATTTATTTGAAAATGATATTTTAATAAGTACATGTCAAAGATTATGGTCTGTGCATGTGTGGGATAAAGCAGCATTTCAAACCAGAATGAATCTGCAGAAAGGAGAAAAACATATCTGTTCTTTGGGAACACAATGCCCCTCTTAGAAGAATTTTGGGTATCCAAAATGAAGTTGTATTTCTTACGCAAATCAAAGATGAAGTTCAAAATGAGAGAGATGTTTTACAACAGTGTCTGTTGCCAGCATCTCTTTAAAAAGTCTACTCACACTCTGTTTGCCATGCACAGTGTGTCTGTTACTCCTTCCCTCCCTCCCTCCCTTCCTTCCTTCCTTCCAAGAAGGATTCTACTTTGCACAAAAAAAGAAGACAAGTCTTTCACCTTTTGTGTTTCCTCACCTCTGTGGACTGCAATTACATCTACTGGCGCAGCCTGTGCAGTGCATTGTGGGCTGGGCTAGCAATCATTAAACACCAAGCTAAGGAGACACTGATTTGCTAAATCAGCTGGATTTAGATGATCTGGACATGTTAATCTCTACTGTTTGGTTTTGTACATGGGGCACTGTGGGTTATCAGAACCTAAAGGCATCACAACTGTAGCCTAGAAATCTTGCAGATCAGGAGCTCCTTAGAAAATCTCTGAAATTTCCCACATTGAATAATAGCAGGTCCACAACTCCAGTAATTTCCACAGGCAACAGCCCCACAGTCATGCAGCATGGGACTAAAGACTGAGAGTTTAACCAAGGAGGAAAGCTATACCCAAATACGAAGTAACAATGATGAAATCAGTGACTTTCTGCAATGTGGTATGTTAAACATGCTGGAGTTTTTCCAGAACAAAACTGGAATCTTTGAGAGAAGCTTCCCTGCCTTTTTTCATCAGCTTAAAGCCAAAGGGCTCTTCTTCAGCTATCCTATAGATGGAGCTTGTAAGCTTACAAGGAAACTTGAACCAAGCTGTAAGATCCCAGGGCAAAGCCACTGGTGTAGAGAGTTCAAATGGGAAGAAGAAGGGAATTCTCTAAAAAAATTGCACAAGTGCATTCAGGAAAGAGAGCCATGAAGCAGAGCAGGGTTATGTTTCTGACTCTGCATCCCTCAGCCACTGTGATTTAATTGCCTCCTTTCCTAATTAGAAAGACCTTTGCTCTGTGCAATGGTGCTATGAACCACCCTCATTCCTCACAGGCCAGTCCCCAAGGCCCTGACTTAGTTCTTCCTAGGAATGCAAAAAAAAGTCAATGTTTCTTGATATCTGGATATTTTATGACATGATTATTATAATAGTGACTTTCTGGTATTCCAAATCCAAGCCACACACAGTCTCTGTTAGGAGACAGAAGTCCAATGTCCTCTTCCTGCTGCCCCCTTGGATGAGCTTCACATTCAAGCTCCTGTTTCTATGGCAATAATCAGTTTTGTCTCACAACTGGTAAACTGCGGCTTCTCACCAGTGAACCCATCGACTCAGTTATTCACCACTAGTAAGAACAAAATGGGTGAGAAAACTGGGGCCATGCTTCCTTAGCTCTCATTTCATCTCCATGGTGCCACCTTCCAGTTGAGTGTGCAGACAAGGAGGAGGGTGTGAGTGAGGCACCTCTGAGCTGCTGTGGGTCAGAGGTTCTGCCTGGGCTGCCAAAACCCATGTCTGGAGCTCAGAGTGGCCATCCATCCCCGTGGCTGCACAGTATGGATGTGAGAACCATTTTGTGCACCCAGCTGAGTTTCCTTGGGGCCAGGAGCACAGAGAACAGTTTTATTTCTTATGTCTGTTGATGGTAGGTGTGGCTGGCCCCTTGGATAAGTGGAAAGGAAGGACTGCAGTCCTCTGGTTTCTGAGGTTCTCCTTCTACCTTCCACCTCTGCCAGCATGCAGGAAGCTGAGAGCATGGCCTCAGCCTTTTAAAAAAAGGAAAAAAGATGAGGGTTTAGTTCCCTGGGACACTCATGGCACTGTCCTGCTCTGTAGCACCTCCAGGCTACCTGGTAGTTCACATGGACCCCATTTTGACTCACTGGATTGAAAGCAGTTATGCCACACATGACTGCGTTTCAGTGTGCAAACAGAGCCACTCAGAATAAACATGTGCTATTAAAAAAGAAAGTCACTTATGAACAATTAAGAGGTTGGCCAGATGCCAACGGAAGAGGGGTGTGAACCAGCTTGTCTCCACTGGCTTTAATGGATCAAGGCTGACAGACTCTGAGGCAACCACTGGGCTCTCTAACTTCCTGAAGAGCAGCCGCCAGAAACTCAGGCCCTCCTTGCCCAAGTCTCTTTAAACAGCAAGGTTGTTTGGGAAGCCCCACAGCTTCAAGGATCCACTTGTCATCTTCTGCAGAGCAGAGTGGGGCCAGCACCCCTGTTACAGTCAGGCCTTCAATGCTAGAGAGAGAAGGTGGGAAAATCTTGAGAAACAAGTGAGTAAGGATTAACACCCTCAGTGCTGCCAGCACAGAATGCCTACAACTGCTTGTGTCCTCTCAGAGTAGAAAAGTATAGCCAGCATTCCCACCCCTCCAGACTAGCTCTTAGCATTAGCTGCAAGGGAAGTTCCTCCACATGTCCCTCTGTCTTCAGCTAGGACCACCAGTTCCTCCATGGACATCTGCCTGGTGTCCATCAAGATATGAGGGTATCACTGCCTTGCTCTCCATCACCATTACAACACAAGCCAAAGGGTCAGATTCATCGCTCTATGACTGTCCCGGAATAGTGACACACAATGGGACCAATCACTTTACACAGGAGCACTGGCTTGTCCGTCCCTTCATTAATGACCATGGTGCAATTTGAGACCCTAGTGGCTCTCCATCATCACCACTGTATCTCAGAGCAAACCCCAGCCTGCTGTTCAGTAACACAGTGCTAGGGCATGCTGAGCCCAACTACTTTTGCTCTTGTTCTGGTGTAAATCAGCAGCTTCATTCTGAAGTCAAGGGAATCTGACTTTCCTATACACTGCCATTGCAATGCTGACGTCAGTGGAGCGATTTCAGATTTATGTTGGTGTCATTGAGGAAGGAATTAGACCTAATTGATTTACACCACTGTAAAACCAATGTGCAAGGGGAACTGAGTCTGCAGCACAGCCTTGCCCAGTCACTGATGGAAGACAGGGCTAGCTACCCAAATAACGGTGTAATCTGAAGAATCCTTATTTATGGTCCCTGAATGTGTGCGCGCACGTAGGAAGGAGGTTTGGAAGATGGCAATTAAAATAAACAGCACATCACTTATCCTAAACATCTGCCTCGTAAAAGCAGAAAATCAGATGTTGCCCTGGAACGCATGCTATTTGCTGCTCTGAGTAACACAGAGGGAGCACAGCTTGCCTGACCTCTTCCAACATTTCCTCTGCCCCGAGATCTGAATTCCTCAGGGCTCTCAAGTCATACATAACATTCAAAACAGAAGTCAGCTGAAGAAACCTCACAGCCTCTGTTCTTGACTGGTGCCTGTTCACCTGGAGGAAGCTTGGATTTGCTCACCAGACAAGCACAACGAAGGTGGTGAACCACTCGCGTGCCACAGAGCAAGGGATGGGTGGAGACAGGCCACATGTATTCACCTTGCCAGCTAGGCAGTCAGCTGGATATCACTAACTTACATTCCCTTATTTTCTTTCAGTACATCTCTAGAAGAGATGGAAGAAATCCTTAGTGACTAATGGTTATTAGTAACTTTCGGTCATTAGTCATAATACACCCAAGGACTAAGGGCAGCCATTTTGCAGTGTGAAATTCTTATGGGAAAGTAAAAATGACCTTCTCAATCAATGGGAATTGACTACTGCTCACATAGTCACAGTAGGACTTTGAAATGCCCTGTAAGGGACTTTGCCCAAGAGGTCAAGGAAAGCATGGAGAAGGCAAAAACTCCCTCCCTGACCCTAGGCTGTAGACTGGTAGTAGATGGTCTTAGTGGTTCAGATAAGTGGTTTTGCAAATCTTAAAAGATTTGTTTCAGTTAATTTGAATCATGCACACTGTGGAAATCTCCATTGGAGACAGGCATCCAGAGAAATGGGCTCCTCTAAGAGCCCAGTCCTCAGACTAATGCAGCTATCTGCAAGACAGCTGAGCAGCTCTTCCCCCAGGCATCAACCGGACTTAGGGTGGAGTGAGGGCAGAGCCAAACAGGGTTTCACTCTATAGCCTTTCTGCAGTCCAGGCAAAAGGGACAGTTTGTCTGCCTGGCATTGCACAGTCTGCATCTAAACAAGGGTCTTCCAACCTAGTAAAGATTGGCACAGACTGTCTACAGATTCTCCCCTTTCCTCTCCTGTCTCTTCAATCTCTCATTGGGAACTCTTGCTATTTTGTCATGTTTCAGCAACATGTCATCTACCATTTGCTAACAATTCTTCCTATAACCTTTAAATAGCATATGTTAAAAAAGCAAGGTGTAAAAAGAATCCTAGAGTACAACAACATGAAATAAACTATCAGTCGCTTCTTCACAGATCAAGGTAAAAGAAGAATCAGTTAATGTGTGGTAAGAAGCTGTAATGTGTAGTATCAAACTCCTCTGAAATCTAAGTCCTCTTTGTCCTTTATCACCAGTTGAAGAACACAGTTCTCCCACCATTAGGATATCACTCAAATCTGCCAGGATCTTGGTGAAGATCACTGGCTCTTAAATTGATGCAGATAGAAGCCCTATCACTAAATCCCAAACCTGGATCTTCATTTACTCTACTGAAAAATAATGCCCTCAGCAAATTCTAAGTTTGAAGGACTTCTTTTTTTCCTAGCAGAGGATCATTAAAGTAACTCAGGAAAGTAGCCAGAATGTGAACAACTGCAAAGCAACAAGCTTTTAAAAGCTGTGTTATCTTATTTATCTCTCATTTGCTTGCCCCAGATTTTCTGAGGAGGTTGTTTGGTTTTCTTTTTAAATTTTGGGGAAGTGGGAAGGACATTATTTGCTTTGCTTTTTCTTAATCACTGAACAGATCGAAGGCATCTCCCAACAGAGCAAAAATTTTCTTTGAAAGTATTAAATCAAACTGTAAAACCCTGCAATCCCCCAGCAGGAGCTCTTGACTGTC
The DNA here is from genome assembly GCA_033124195.1 of Coracias cyanogaster. NCBI lineage: Eukaryota > Metazoa > Chordata > Aves > Coraciiformes > Coraciidae > Coracias > Coracias cyanogaster. The sequence continues at coordinate 14,529 of JAVSBS010018842.1, read as the reverse complement.
AGAGAGTTGGGAGCCTTGTGTCATGATTTTCTGGGGTTTTATGCTGGGCAAATAATTATTTTCCACCCTGTGTGTGGTGGGTTGACCCTGGCTGGTGGCCAGGTGCCCCCAAAGCTGCTGTATTACTGCCTTCCTCAGCTGGGCAGGGGAGAGAAAATATAACAAAAGGCTTTGTAGGTTGAGATAAGGACAGGGAGATCACTCACCAGTTACCATCATGGGCAAAACAGACATGACTTGGGGAAATTAGTTTAATTTATTATCAATCAAATCAGAGTAGGCTAATGAGAAATAAAAACTACATTCTAAAAGACTTTCCTCCCACCCCTCCCTTCTTCCTGGGCTTAACTTTGCTCCCAACTTCTCCACCTCCTCCCCCTGAGTGATGCAGAGGGATGGGGAACAGGGGTTGTGGTCAGTTCATCACATGTTGTCTCTGCCACTCCTTGTCCTCAGGTGGAGGGCTCCTCACACTCTTCCCCTGCTTCATCGTGGTGCCCCTCCCATGGGATACAGTCCTCCATCAACTTCTCTAATGTGAGTCCCTCCCTCAGGCTGCAGTTCCTTACAAACTGGCCCAGCATGGGTCCTTCCCACAGGGTCACAAGTCCTTCCAGCAAACCTGCTCCAGTGTGGGCTCCTCTCTCCATATGTCCTAGATCTTGCCAGGACCCTGCTCCAGTGTGGCCTTCCCACAGGGTCACAGCCTCCTCTGGACATCCACCTGCTCTGGAATGGGGTCCTCCATAGGCTGTAGATGGAGATCTGCTCCACCACTAACCTCCATGGGATGCAGGGGTGCGACCTCCCTCAACATGGGCTGCAGGCGAATCTCTGCTCTGGCACCTGGAGCATCTCCTCCCCCTTCTTCTTCACTGACCTTGGTGCTTGCAGTTGTTCTTCTCACATATTCTCACCCCTCTCTCTAACTGCCATTGCACAGGTTTTTTCCCCCTTCTCACATACGTTATCACAGAGGTGCTACCACTGTCACTGATGGGCTTGGCCTAGGCCAGCAGTGGGTCTGTCTTGGAGCTGGCTGGCATTGGCTCTATCAGACATGGGGGAGGCTTCCGGCAGCTCCTGGTAGAAGCCACCCCTATAAGCCCCCCTGCTACCAAAACCTTGCCACGTAAACCCAATACACTGTGTCTTCCTGACAACACTGCAATGTGCTAGGACATGTGCTGCTACCGTGCTCTCAACTCTTTGCAGCTGATAGACTTCACTCAAATGTTCCAACTGTGACTAGCTACCAGTGCAAGTGGAAGGACTGTAGAAAGGGAAGATACTTTCTGAAGCCTTAATGGAAGATTTTACTCTGAAACACGAGCTACTGCACATACACATGATGTAACTGTAAAATACCCTGTACGAGGGATCTCACTGTGCTCTAGAGGTACAGAAACATGATGTCATGACTATATGAAAAAACACAAGCTTTCAATGCTGAAAGACAGAGAATAAGTGTGCTGTTATAACTGGAACCCTTTCATGACAGATAATGCAGGCAATGCTTTTGTCTTGGATTGTGGCACACTGTAATTTCCTTTCCAGTGTGGTGTAAACTTGTCCTTAAGCTGGGCTTACACCCACTCTCCTGTGTGGTTGTTTCAACTAATACAGACTTAAAACCAAACAAGTTAACAATGAGCAGAATGTCCTCCTCCCTGTAAGAACAGCAGAATAGCCAACCATCCTCCACCTGCCTCTGTACTCCACACACTACCACAGGAGAGTGCTCCCCTCCTGCCACAATCGAAGGACAAAGCTCAGAGCAACCTTCCCTTACCAAGCCTGCTTTGAGCACGGGGTTGGATGGGATGATCTCCAGAGGTTCCTTCCAGCCACAGCTCTTGAGGCTCCCAGTGAATTGCAACAGCAAGGACCCTTCAATTAAGCATCACTGGCATTTGAGCGTCAAGGTGTTGATGACGTGGGCACTACCAGGCCAAGTAGAGATCCACCGACTTCTTTACAACTGTGCTTTTCCCCATTTTCCTGTTACACTGTGATTTGTTGCTGTGGAGGCTACTTGTAAATAAACAATCCAAAGAACCAGCCTTTGAAGGAAGCTGATAAGCTGAAGGCAGCCAATGCTCTGACGAGAGAGAACAGCAGAGCTTCAATTGCCCCAGTAATTTCTGGGAAACCTAGTAAATGGATTTTGGGAGGTCTGTTCAATTGCTTTATGCAAAATAACCTGGGGACAGGAAAAAATGCAAAATAATTTTTTATTTTAGGAAGTCCAATGATGTCAAGGGGCAGCTCCCTGGTAACTCACTGAGCGCTCATCCAGGGTATTGTTTTCTACCACAAAAAGCAGAGATATCGCCTCCATACTGCCTTGTGACGTGGGGACACACTTACACAGGAGGATACTTCTCAGCAATGTTGTGGGGCTCCATGAGTCGGCAGCAGCCACCACAATGCTCCAGTGTTAAATTGTTCTTAAAGATCTGATTTGAAAGACCAAACACAGCGAATTAGGAGTAAAGCTGTCAAGGCCCAGGTGACTTAGCAAAAGCCATCATGAAGTCATCATGGTGGTCTTCAAAGCTGTGTGAAGCCATCACAGTGTCCCTCAAGGCTACTTCCATGCTCTGTTGGTGACAGGAAGTTCTCTTTCCTCATTTTGCCTTTGATCCCCTCTCCTCCTTGGGAGGTGGTACGAACGCTCGCGTGCCCAGATCGCGACAGGGTCCAACAGGTAACAGGCAGAAGCAAATCCACACCTTTTCCCTGTAAAAAGCTTCCTTTTTGCAGAATAAAGTGGGAAGAGTGAGCTCTTCCCATGACTAGCATCTCCTTGCTAGTAAAGAGGAACTGAGGTGGGTTCAGAGACCCAGTCTGCAACAAATGAGCTGGCGGGAGATAAGGGAATGGGGAAGAAGGTCTAGATCTCCGCTTCTGACTCACAGGCAAACATCCAAATCAGCTGTCTTGTCATTGGTCAGAGCACAGAATCTCTTTTTTGAGGGATTTGATGTATTTCCTACATGCATGCACCCATATCTGACAGTCATAGCTACCCAGACTGTTCTAATTTAAATTTTGCCTCCTTGAACCGAACGTTTTCAGGACAGCTGTCAGCCTTGAGCAAGGGATGGGGACACAGGTAGAATTCAGGCCAGCTGCAATTGGGCATTACCATCTCCCCCTTTGGAAACATGGTGACTTTCCATCCCCGTTTGTGCTTTGCTGTGAGCTTTTGTGATGCTGCCATGGCTCCCTTGAGACTATTCCTCGGGATGGGGTGGGGGGGGGGGAAATGGAGAGGCAGCAAGACAGTGCGAGACACAGAGGACATCCTCCCTCTATCTCTCATGGGCAGTTCTGAGGCTGTATGTCTCGCAGGCGCTGTTCCCATGCACAGCTCCAGTGCGGATGATCTCTGATCCCAAGGGCACGAGTGCAATGGCCTTGGATGTGGGAAATGGTTTACAACCAAGTCTCTTATCCTCAGGCAGCCTACAAATTGTACGCTAGCCCCAGGGGCTAGGCAGAGTGTGGGGAGGCTGAACGAGAGAGACACTTCCACCACACATACTTATTGCCATGCCCTGCTGAGCTGCCACAGCCTGCTCCATGTGCTGGGAGCTGCTGGCTGCTGGGGTCTCCCTTTTTGACAACAGGCACAGGGCCTGGTAGAGCCTCACCGGGGAAGGACATAGGTGGTTTGTGTCTGTACACCTTCAATGCTCCTGCTGGCCAGTCTGCCTCCGTGCTGCTCTTCCTCTTCCTCGATTAGAGCCAGAGTGTGATGTGCATTGGGTGCTGACCCCACGTGATGCCAGAAAGGTGGCTGCTCTTAGATTGTGGTCCCATCAGTGGCCAGGAGAAAGGAAGAAGAGAAGGTATTTGCCTGTTCACATCAGCACAAAAGTATTTCCCACTTTTTCAAAATGGTGCATTTCACCTGCTGATCTTGAAGCATTTGGGAAAGAAATGTTTTCTTTCCCACCCAGCAGATAAGGGGTTAGGATCTGATCAAGGTTGCTTAGCATGCCAGAGCCACTAGTGACATAAGTCTGGCTTCCAAATCTCCAACCTTCAGCCAGCTCTCTGCGCAGATGACATCCCCTGATCCATGTGTGAGCTAACACTAATGTCAGTTTGTGACTAACATGACTAATGAGGTAGTGTGGGTACTAGTTTAGACTTGGAGACATAGCAGATGCCATTTCCCCCACACGTAAAATTCCTTATTCAAATAAATCCCTTCCTTTTCCTTAGAAGAATTTGTTCTCCAAAACTGTGTATAATCCACCTGTTTAGCTTCTTGGGATTGGGCAAAGAGGACAAGGGACAGGGCAGCAGCTGCCCATGAGAGGCGGTTACGAGATAAATTAAATTCTTGTGATTTCAAATCACTTCGTGATGTTATACAAGTTTGTATTTGGCGAGAGGATCCAGGCCATGGGACAACTCAAAAGCAGCTGTTCCTAAATGTGAAGTATTTTAAAGCATCACTGCATTGGGAAGGAAGAAATCACTAGTTTCTTTTCTGCTGGAGGGGGACTGCACCCAGAGATGTGGAAGTATTTCAGGGGCTGCCCAGGATGGATCAGGTTTGTTCAGGGGCTCGGGCTGCCTTTTAGCCAGGCTGCAGCAGGGGCACAGGGAGAAAGGAAGCTTCTCTGGTAAAGGGGAATCAAAGTAGAAAGAGAAACTGGTGAAATGTTAGTGCTGCAGCAGGGCAGGAAGCGGTCTCTCTTCTCAGCAGTGGTTACAGGACTCTTAAAGGTCAGGGTGTCTTTTTTAGAGCCTTAAATTTTGACAAAATTCGACCTGGTATTGCTGCTGCCACTGGGAAGTAAGAGATATGCCGGTGACCCTTGGGATAGTCAAGGGCAGCTTGAAAACTTGATGCTGGCATGAACTTTAATGGTTCAGAAGGGAGCAGGCAAAGAGACCGGGAGAAAGCAAACAAAAGAGGGAGAACAAAGAAAAGTCACAGGTTTTTGAGGTTTTCTTAAGGCAGACTTTGGGGGCCTATCCAGCTTGCAAGTGCCTGGGGAAAGGCAGTTACGTAAGTGTAAGTGATTCAGCACAGAGAAACCATCTGGAGACAGCGAGTCCTTCCCCTCCGGTGGCAGCAGCAACTCTGACTAACAGAGTACGTAAATAACACAAAAGCTGTATGAACAGCATGGCCATCCCCATCACAGCCTGTGGCCATGCTCCATGCTGCGCAGTGACTGTCCTGCAGGACACCTGTGGCTCTGGGGAAGGTGGAGGTGGCATTAACCCTCTCTTAGTCGGTATCCTTCCCACACACATCCCTAACCAGCTTGGGGCACAGCATAAAGCAGCTCTTCTCCATGCTGGGGGCTCTCAGCCTGGTTTTGCCACAGCAGCAGTTTCTCACCTCTGTTTCCTAAGGCTGGAGGCTCCTGAGCAGCAATGCAGGCAGCCCACTCTCGGCCAGCCAGGGAGCAATGAGGTATCAGAAAAGGATGTGAATGTGGCAGAGCTGTGCAGAACTGCAGAGCACAGCACTGAAACTGGACCTGAGGCTGTTGGGTCCCCGCATGATGCTGTCTCCCTCCTAAGAACAAGTGGAAAGTCTTATTTTGAAGAGTGAGCAGCATGTTACGCCCCTCAGACATTCTCCCTGTAGACTGTTTCCAAACTGCCCACACGCACGGCTTCAGTGTAGAGCATCTATCGGCACTTCTTCTCATCCCTTCCTTACAGGACTTAATCCAATAACGAACATATTTTCACCTCACACAAAAGCAATCTAAAAGCAAACACATTCATTTCACCCTGCATACGCTGGAGTCACACAAAAACTTGAAGGAGAAGCTAAGTGGCAATTATCTGCAATCATGGTTATATCATTGGTGTTTGAAGGATACTGATCTTGGGAAGTCCTGTGGCTCTGTCATCCCATTAAATCGGTGACAACCATATTAGAAATATATAACTGTGTGGGCAGAGAGAAAGATGGAGCCCTAGCCATCCTTTATTTCTCTCTTGTGCAACAAATCTCCAGTAATTTTTTCAAAAGAAGCTCTGGAGCTTAAGTCTTACTTTCAAAATTGCCTTGGATAATCGCTCACTCTGGAGCAGATGTTACGTGGTAAGACTAAGTCCAATTCTTTTTCCCTTATGCTGCTCACTCACATCAAAGGGTGGAGCACAGATGTTTGTGCCAGGACTGGTAAGTACTCCCAGGGCTAAACTGATGTGGAAAACTCTCAGCCTCACCATGGCCAAGTTCACACTAGGCTTTGGTTTCCTTCATCAAAGCAAAGCAACAGCCACTCGAGCAGTGGCTGGCTCACCGAGATGCTGCACACGGCCGATGGTATCGCATGCAGACACAACATGGCTCTATAGTGGGCAGTGGCCCAGCTCTGCAGGGCAGACAGCATTAAGACAACGGCCAGGAATCCATGGGTGGAGCAAGCATCACACCTGGGTAAACACAACCGCAGCAAGAAGGCCTGTTTCCCAGAACCTGGCTTTGAGCTGGTGATTGCACCAAAGCAGCCTTCGGGGGCTTTTCTGCTTTGCTCTCTGGCAAGCACCTTCTTCAGTGAGTGAGCAAATGGTTGGCATCTGCCACAGAGATATAAAAAGACTTCCCTGAGAGGCAGAGCTCAGCTTGTTGATGATCTCATGGTTTCAGTTACGGTGACCTGTTGCACTCAATGGATGCACCCCTTCCTCCAAATGCCCCTGCCATTGCCCTTCTTCAAGAGCAGCTACTTCTGTCTTGAGCTGAGTTTTCATCCAGGAGGACTGCGATCACCTAACACATCCTTTCCAGTACAAATCTCAGTTGCACCCAACACAACAGCAAGACCTGTCCTACCAGCCCCTAGAAAGGAGGCTGGAAGTGAGACAACCCTTGCAGAAGTTAACCAAAGGAGAGAAAAAGCCCAGCAAAGTCTCTCCAGGGACAGGCAGAAATGGCAGGGGCAGACTGTTAAAGGGACACTGGGTTCTCATTTCAGCGATTTATATTCTTTCATTTCCCTGCTCTTTAGGAAGGGCCAGATCTTACCTCAGAGCATCATGACCCTGCAGCAATCGCAGGCTGTGCTGTGAAGCTTAGCTGTAACATGAAACTCCACTTAAAAATGGATAGTCCATCTGCAGGAATGACAGCCCTGGTATTTACAAGAGGTTCAAGCAACCCATCTATAGCCCTCTGATGGTTTGATATGGAAGGGCTTTCAATTTTATTATACTTTAAATCAGTTACATAATTATGATAGCATTGAAATCTGAAAGCCTCCAACTTATTGGAGAGTGACCAGCAGCTACATAACATTGTCTGATTCCTCCACATGTGACCCTGCAATACAAGAGATCACTGCAATGGCGAGAGGACAGAGCAGCATTCAGGATTACAGGAGTTTCCAACAGTGTGGTGAAATAGCCAATAAAGAACCTGTAATGTGCAATGAAAGAGTGGCTTCTGTGCCATGGAAATCCATCCTGAGGGAGTTTGTGTGGAAACCATGGCTGAGCTTCCCATAAATTAGTGGAACAACTAATTGTTAACAACTTCCATGTAAGGAAGATAAAAGCTGGAGCAGGTGAGACGCACACATATTCAGCTCTGCTACTATTCTTGCCTCAAAAACCAGTCCATCCAGCCCTTTAGTCACTCAGCAGCATCCTCCAGTTTGCCTGTCTCGATTTGCATTGATGTCCATGATGCCACTGTCTCCTTAGCCTGGCTTCTTGTACGACAAACAGAGGAAAGCGGCATCCCTGAATGAATCATGCAAGAAGCAGGGGGGAAGGAAGAAAGTTCTCTGCAAACAGCCTTTTTTGTCATCAGCTGAAGTAAGAAAATTTAATGTGTACTTTTGGGTTAACGAAAACGGGAAGCATTTGCAGGGGATGCAGTTGCTTTTAGATAAAGCAGGATGACTGGTAAATATAACACAAAATGGCTTTCTACTGCTACTAGGCAAGGGCTGCCCTCTTGGTGCAAGGGGTTGCATCTCATCCTTCGGAGATCTAGGCCCAGTCTCTCACTCAGTGGTAAGACATCATGACCTAGTGGCAGTTGTCTTACAGACAACCTCACAGCATTCTAGGTAAGCTCTGGCAAAGTAACAAAAGGGTTTAATTGTTAAGTGAAACTGGATCAGGGTGAGGTTCATATTCCTGCTGCAGAAGCCAAGAAATGACAATATCTGGCAGTTGTGAAGCACCTTCTCTCCAAACTCCCGGACACCACTCGCAGAGACACTGCCCTTCCAGGCACCATATGCCTGGCAGGCTCTGTTTTGCCGGCAAGTGTGCCGAGGCACAGAGATGTGAGATGAGTCATGGCAGCAGAGTGCAGACCTCCACGATCTCAGTTTCTAATCCGGGTGCTGCGTCGTAGATGTCTGTCACTGTGGAACAGGGTGATATTTGCAGGCTGTATTTCTTCCTGCGACTCAACAAGCACCTCACATAAAGGCTTTGTGCTTCAGAAAGGATTGAGGTCTTGAGGAATTATGAACGAAACCTGAACAAACATTTCAGCACTACCGAGTCATGTGTTTCAGTAACAGTGCAATCTCTACCCAGACTGCTTTTCAGGGATGGCTACAGACACTGGAGACTGGGGGTATGTCCATGTTACTCCAAGGTCATCTTGCACAGCAGGACAACTCCAGCCTAGGTCTAGACCATGGATAGGTTTACACTCCTAATACGGGCAGGGTCCTGCCCAGGTCTTGGTTCTGCTGGGCTCCCACCTCCCAGCAGGAGATCTGACTGCTCCCCGGGGCACAGTGCAGCTGCAGACCCCTCTGCACATCCTCCAGAGCTGCTCATGGCAAAACCTTCTCAGCAAAGTGGTGTTGACAACAGCCACATGGCACATGTTACCGTAGGCACTGGAAATAGCATGGCCGCAGCAAGGCAGGCCTGTTTGCCATGCTGACAAGTGTGCATGATGGACGTACTGGGAGAAGTGAGCTACGCTGCCCTGTCCCTTCTAAACCACAGCTGCTGGCTGGCACATCTTGCATTGCAGAGACACCCCAAGATAACAAGTAAAAAGCAAGCTAAGAGCAGCAGAACTTCAGGGAACAATGCTGATGCCAAAGCCCAAGCACTATCCCCAGGTACCCAACCCTTTCCCACGGCTCTCCTCACAGGAAAACCCTGTCTCCCCACTCACACCTCGCAGCTCCATCTCCCGCTTATCCCCAAGGCCATTGCCATTGCCGGGCTGGGGCAGGGAGACAGCTGTTCTGATTTGTCTCCATACCTGTCAGACACGCTCACTGCAAAGGCACGCGTGCCTGCAGAATGACAGAAACGCCTGCTCCACGCCCTCCCTAGTCGTGCCTTGGCAGACAGCAGAGCCACCTCCAAGAAGGAAGTGAGTTTGCTTTTCATTTTAGAGGAAATCAACTCAGGAAAGAACCTGAGGCTAAAAGGAAATCATGAATTACTGCTTTATATAATCCTGCCCTGCACCAAGGATTGGGAGAGGACTTTCCAAATTCATGGGCTTGTCTTGGTGTCTTCTACAAAGAAGAGAAGGAAAGAGATGCTTCATGAAAGTCCCTGGTTGAAAAACTCAAATGCCCCAGCTCCAGAAGGGGTGGGATGGAAAATAAAGGAAATGAAGAGGGTGTATTAAGCTATGGACATCAGACTGTTTTCATCTATTGTCCCTCACTGGTTTCCTCGGGCACCTCTATCTACAGGTGGAGGCTCCTAACAGAAAACACATTAAACATGCGTTTTTAAAGCCACCTTCTAATTCTTTCAGCACTCATGGACATCAGACGTTAAAAAACCCAGCTAACACCAGCCAGAGAACAAGCAGACACTACCCAAGCATGTCTACCCCAGTTTCCAAATCAAGATGCTTCTCTCCTGCCATGCTTCAGCTATAGCTTTTATTTAAAAAGCAATGCATTTGGCAGGGAGCCTTCTCTTGGTTGTCTGATTTGTGGCACTTCAGGGGATGCTCACAAGCAGTTCATCCCATCCATCAGAGCTCTTTCTTAAAAAAATGCAAGGAAAGATTACTACATTTTTCACTTGACTCTAGCAGAAGTCTGATGGGAAACTTTAGTTTTGCCATAAAATAACTTGGCTCTGGGCTCCTGGGTGCCAGATGAATCCCTGTGAGCTTTTCTTCCTTCCTACGCAGTGTACAGGGTTGTGTGGGTGCCGTGTTGCCTGGCAGGAGGGCCTTGACTCTGAAACCTCCAGAGGTTTTTTGTCCCTGCAGCCCTGAGCAGAGCTGAAGAGCCACAGCAGGCTGCTGGACATGGCTCTTTGCCCTGGCTGCAGGGCTGAAACTGGGTTTGTCCCCTTTCCATCAGAGCACCTGCTTGGATTGAAGAAACATCTTCTTGACATGTCAGGAGCATTTTGAGAGACATTTCACCAACAGCAAAGACTGCTTCTGTGCTCAGAGGTTTTACACTTGGATATAGCGGGCAAAGCTAATTGCCAGCACAGGAAAAGTAACGTATTCTGGTCTGCCAGCCATGCAGGCTCTCACTTAGGGATTGTGTTGGCAAAACACAGTGCCTATGCCAGGATTTCCCTCTGTGGACACTATTTGAACCAGCAGCTGCCATCTCCTGGCTCCCCACCTCCCACTCCACCTGAGCTCCTGTGCTGATCCCAGTGCAGTGAGAGTGACCTACAGCTCTCCGCTCCCAGTTGGGGCAGCTCTGCCAGCACAGGTCCTGGGGGACCTCCTGCTGCCCCAGGGAGATGGGAAGGGAAAGTCTTGGCAGAGGTCAGAGGCAGCTCAGGACTGAGGAGGGGAGGAGATGAAACATTTCCCCTTTACGAGCTGTAATGGCAGGAAGGGAAGGGCTGCTGGGCACAGACAGGGATGTCAGAGGTGCGAGTCCTATGCAATAGGAGGGTAAGATATGGATACAGGCATAAAAGCACAAACAGAAGAAAGCAGATGGAAGCAGCCAGGGGCTCAAGGATAGTGCTGGGCACCAGCATCATACCTTAGCTCCGGAGCAGGGAAATCCTGCAGGCTGCAGGGCAGAGCTGGAGTGCTTTTGCACCTCACTGCCGCTCCCAATGAGGCAAGACCACCGCTGGCTTCCTCCTGCCAGATCTGCTAGATCAAACTCACGCTAGCTGAAAGCAGACAAGGAACTACTAATGCAGGAGGGAAAAGGCCCCAGTCAGGCTGCCTGCACTGAAATGCAGATCCCACTGTCATGGTATTTTACAGCCCTGTTTCTTCTCCTTCTGCAACCCCTTTCCAGCCAATTCTTCCTCTTCGACATGGGATCCAGCCTCTTGCCTACACCTTGAGTTTCCTGCTGGTGCTTGAGTCACTGTCCTTCCTAGGGTCCTTTTCTCACGCCCACTTCTTTGTCACCTTTTTACACTATCCTGAGGCTCTATTTCATTTTGCCTCCGTTCTTCAGCTACCTCCATCTGTTCCTGAAGCCATTCTCCTTCCAGTCCTTCCCTTCCAGTCTGTACTGGATTTATGGCTTTATTGGCATGGAAGTCAAGGTTGATGGAAGCCTCCTTACAGTCACAGTCATTCAATAAGCTGCATTGTCGAAACCTATGCTAAAAAAGTTGCCCCTGTCCAAACAGTTTTATCATCATTTTTACACTCCTGAGTGTTGTGTGTTAAAGAGAATTCTTAGGCAGAGAAAGAAAATACCTTTGAAATTACTCTGGAGTTTGTTATAAGCCTTTAGCTTGGTGTATCATCTCAGAAAAGAAAATCCCCAATGCTCTGCCATCTAACTGTAGCAAATGGAAATCTATCTTGCAGCCAAACAAGTGAGTCCAACTGTGCAGCTCAGCGGTGGCTTGCCCAGCCTGAGACCAGTCAGCCCAGCCTGAGACCAAACCTGAGCAGATGCAATGCCAACACCCTGTCTTGGGGCCCCTCTAAGGTCCGGGGGGGCATTGCAGACTGGTAGGGAGAGCTCACTGTGCCCCTACTCAGCAGTTCTGCAGAGTCTCATGCCTCACTTCAGACCAACAGTCTTTTCCCCCCTCCTCCAATTCATTTCTGTGTCTCCTGGCCAACATCCACAAGTCATGCCTCAAAATCACAGCCCCCTCAGACCCAGCCCTGCTGCCACCAGCTCTGGCTCAGAGGCTAATCACAGCAGGGCTCTGTGCCCTGACCTTTCCTTTCTGGGAACAGCATGCACCCCTCACTTCCCACCACTTGACTCTCCCCCACCATCAAGCAAGGAGCAGCCCAGCCAGAGCAGCTGGGCACCCTGCCCCTCTCCCAGCCCGGTGTGGCGGCAGCAGGGGTGTCATCACCTCCCACGCCAGGGAGAGATGCCCACAACTGTCCCTTACAGTCTGCTAGCAAATGTCAGCTATGCCCCTGTGAAGGAGGGGCTGGGATTGCAGGAGGCACAGCCTGTACATTGCTCTGCTGCCAGGATGGGGAGATGTTCATTCAAGGCTGGATGACTGTCCTGAAGGGGTTTCCATGCTATAAATAGGTACCCTGAGGATCCACTTTTAAGAAGGGTCTTTCTCTGCAGCAGGGAGCCCTGAAGGGACAGGGAACCACACTGCCAGCTTTTAAATGAGCTGAACAAATCATGCTATGTGGTTACTGAGGAATGGCCATCTTGTTCTGAGCCACAAGATGTCTTTCTGTGGTTCTGCTCTCCCTTTCTCCTCCCATGGATCTCCCCCCTACATCTCCCCTTTACATCAGCTGCTGTGCTGAAGTGATAGGAATCAGCTCCAATAGCTGTGGATTGTACCCCCAATTTAGTGCCTTCCCCACTTCCATATCTGGAACTGTATATACTCGTACTTGGTACCTCTGTATTAGCGTCTCAGATGGAGAGAGCAGGACCTCCACATTTGGGTGGGACTTGTCTTCATTGCCTCTTCACTGCCACCACCACTGATGTTGCTCAGGGCTCCATGTCCCATGGCAGGGAGTGTGACAACACCTCTGTTGTGCAAAACCCTGGCAAGTCCACAAATGACTCCGCTTTCATGAAGCTTAAAAGAAGAAGAGGACAATGTGTGCTTTCCAGGAGAAGAGAAGGGGAGGGGTGTCTCTAAGCCACAGCACTTCAAATGGCTGCTCCTGGTGAAAGACAGGTCCCTACCAGCACTCATTACAATGCAAAGCAGAATGCCATTCAGGGTAAGACGTTCCTCTGTTGTATATGCTAGAAAAAACTGTTGTGCTGAGTAACACCTACTCCTCCAACCCAACCATGAAAGCATCTCCTTTCCCTGCCACATTCCACACCAAAAATCTCTGCAATCAAACACTGACCATGCTACATGTAGGCTTTCAAGATCATGCAGAACATTGACTGACCTCCTGTCATGACCAAGTTTCTTGAGTTACCTTTCAACTTACACCACCACATCTGGCATGTATCAAATTGCTGGGCTGCTACAAGGGTGTTTCTCATCTTTTCTCCTCTTCTTTAGCTCCAAAGCTGTTTGTAGAGCCCTTCACACTCAGCAGTTCTGGCCTCCAGCTTCTGTCTCTATAAAGAAGTCCCTGCTCAGCCAGACTCACATTGAGGCAGAGTATCACATCAGTATCTGGTTTACAATGAGGTTTTACATAAGACCTACAAGGCAAGGCTGATACAGATTTATCTCAGCACTGTTCTCGCATGTGAGGCCAGCCACAGTTCTGACACGTTTCCTCTCTGAAACTACCAACAGCAACATTTTCTTATTTTCATCAGACATAGATCTTAGCCGAGGTCCCAGGCGGAGGACTGGAATAGAGGTGACAGCCTACACCTGACCCCATCCATTCCCAAGCAGGACAGTCAGATGTAGTGAATGGAGAGTGAGAAAACACCTGAATAGTGAGAACAGATTCCCCAGTGACCAGGCACCTAGGCAGTTCCACCACCCTGCTCCCCTGCACATATGATACATTGAGGTTTCCACTACCTCTGCTACATGCAGACACACTGCTTTACTGAGTGTGCATCAGAAAACCAGCCTATCTCCCACTGAGCTGTTCACTTCCAGGGCCAGGCATCAATAAACTTATCTAGGTTTTCTGCTCCAGCTTTTCTCAGGAAAACGGCATACACTTCCAGACATGAGTCCAATACAACAGGATGGGGCTTTCAGGCTTTAGAGCAGGGATCCTGCAACCCCATGGCTTCTTCAAGGCTGCCTAACCAATTGCTGTCCACACACTGCAGCCCACAGGACTTCCATCCAGCAGCCACTAAGGAGTGTAATGTCATGACAAGCACCCATTGCAGTAGGCACCATTTGATCGGATGCCAGTGGGCCTGGCAGGCAGGAAGAGAGTATGGCTTTGGGGGTGATAACTGTAATGGGTTACTTACGAGTTTGTTAATCAAATCTTAAGGTGGTTAAATAATAGGCCCTGGCTTGAGAAGTAGAATAGAAGAAATCATCACACTAACTAACATGAAGGCATCTGAAGGGAAACAGGCTAAATTGCTAACAAAAGGAGCTAACAGGATGAGCCTTGATAACGTTAACAAAGGGACTATTGATTTACTAACCAAGGAGGCTGAAACAGATAAGAGAGCAGATGCAATCACAAACTTATCA
>JAVSBS010018841.1:36369-54843 GCA_033124195.1 Coracias cyanogaster | reverse complement strand
GGGGGGAGAAGAAGAAAAAATTGACTTTACAAAGTAAGAGGAATCCTAGTGGACTCAATCTGAATGAAATCACAAAAGCTTCCTGATTAATATGCTTAATGGCATTTATAAAACATTGTAAGTCTGCTGAATATCTTCAATATATAGATTACAAATATATTAGTTTGAGAAGCTACCACAAGAGGATTTCTGAAGTTAGAAAGCTATGCTTTTCTGAATTGCAGAATTTTTATTATTCACAAAGCTTTAATCTTTTATGCTGATAAACAAGTGTCCAAAAATATTCAGAATTACAGCAATTGTCTGCCTTTCAAATGTGGAATACAGGATAAATCCTTCTTTGCAAAATGCAAAATGCAAAAAAAAAAAAAAAAAAAGCGCTAAAAATTACATACTGTTTTTATTTTTATATATGGAAAATTTAAGAACCATATTTATTGCATTAGCTATGCATCTGCTGCACATGGACCAAATATCGACTTGCTTCCTAGAAGGCAAAGTGACTGCCAGTTTGCATTTAGTTCTCCTAGCTTGATCAAGTGGATTTAAGCAAGCTAAAATGACAACTGGACATTTAGCTATCCCACGCAGCCTAGCTGTTGTCATGTTTTAAAAAAGAGTAGGAAAAGAGCTGGTTGTGGCTGCAGTTTTCCTGATCGCACTTGTATCCAGTAAATGTTATCATCTAGATTTCAGTTCTTTGAAGTGCATCAATAGCTCCATATCTTTTAGTGTGGATTTCCTCAATTTCTTAAGATTGATGCCAGATCAGGAAACTCAGGCAGGGCAGTAAGTACTATAATTTCTCCCAGCATCATGTATCACCAATGCAAATTATGTGGGGGTTTTCTGTTTACTCTAGTGCATCTACTGATAACAGAATATGGTAACTTTCTAAGACTGCCAAAACCAAACCTGTACTTCTATAACCTCTTGAAAAATATATTATGTAAATGCTGCCTATCAATCCAAAGGGTAGATGTGGTCAAATCTAGGATTATTTTCTATGAATCTGTATTTTCACAGGGCAACTTAATGATAAAGAAAACAAAGATAAAAAAAAAATCTTCTTAGCTGCCACGAATTGTCATGAAAGAAGTAAATTTAACATTTAAAAGGTGAAATTTTAAGAGCACCTTGAATCACTTTAAACTGACATATAGATGAGGAGAAGCCTTGTGTAGCCTTCTTCAACATAAGGAAGAGGCAAACGGTTTTAATGTCGAATACTTATTCTAAACAACTCTGAAGCATTTTCAGGTTACGTATTATGAGACCCAACTAGCAATAAACACTGGTAATGGAGAAGAGGAGTTACATAAAGACTGAACTGACTGAGAACACCAGGGAAGAATTAAAAAATGCTCTTACAGAAAACCTATAGATAAACAGCTCAAAAGATCAGAAAATCCATTCTGAAACACAAAAAATGCTAACACCCAAGAAATCATCAAATTATGTACACATTTTACTTGTACTAATTTTAAAATGTAGAGGAAACACACAGAGAAAGTGCTGATTGTGCAGTGCATCTCTCCGGGGAACATTTATGCTTGGACTTTTGAAGCATATGGGCAATAACAGGTTGTGGTTCAAATGGGTATTCAACATTTAATTGTGGTTGCATTGCAGTCTTAAATTGGTGAACTTGTGTTCTATTGGCTTTCATAAAAGTGCCAGTAATCATGCTGTTTGACCGTTTCCTGTGCCTGAAATTCTAGCTGATCTTGCATCCCATGACAGTGATGTTCTACAGGAGAAGGGAGCTCAAAGTTTTGCATAAATGCAGTAAGAGATTACTTCAAACCATAAACCTAACACTACCAAGTCCATCACTAAACCAAGTCCCTAAGCACCACATCTACAAGTCTTTTAAATACCTCCAGGGATGATGACTCAACCACTTTCCTGGACAGCCTGTTCCAGTGCTTGGTAACCGTTTCAGTGAAACAAAAATTTCCTAATACCCAATCTAAACTTACCCTGTCACAACTCTAGGTAATTTCCTCTCGTTCTGTCACTTGTTACTTGGGAGAAGAGACCAACACCCACCTCACTACAACTTCCTTTCAGGTAGTTGTAGAGAGCGATAAGGTCTCCCCTCAGCCTCCTTTTCTTCAGATTAAACAACCTCTGTTCCCTCAGCAGCTCCTCATGAGACTTGTTCTCTACACCCTTCACCACCTTGGCTGCCCTTCTTTGGACACACTCCAGCACCTCACTGTCCTTCTTGTATTGACATGTCCAAAACTGAACTCAGTATTTGAGGTGCACCCTCACCAGTGCCCAGTACATGGGGACAATAACTTCCATAGTCCTGCTTGCCACACTATTTCTGATACTGAAGTATTACTAAACTATTTCTAGATATGCAAAGAATGCTTTTACTTATCCATCAAGCAATATTTGTTAGACCAAACTAAAGTGTTTATATTCAAACAGCAAACATCCAGCATCAATAAAATCCCTTAAGAGAAAGTACTGATTAAGTAAATCTTGTTGCTTTTCAGTTCTTCTAAGAAAAAGAAGCAATAAAGCATTCAAACTCTAGCAACAATATTTGACTTGGGCTTTTGTAGGTTTTTGGGAAGAACAAGTGATGCATTAATGCATAATGTAATGAAATATTCATCATCTATTTAAGTTTTAGTGATATCCTTAGTGGTAGCATGGATAGCTTCTCTGTGGAAATCCTAGCTAATACTTCTGTGATTAGTAATAGAACACATGTTCTATGTCAGCTCTATATAGCGTAAGACACATCAAATGATTCACAGAGGCAAAAATATGAAGATTTGAGATAGTGGGATTGAACTATGACATCAAGATAAAAAGGAAGAAAAACAGAAATTGTGAAAAAGATGAGACCAGAAACTAAGTTCTTTCTGGATGGTAGGAAAAAGGCCTTTTTTCATTTAGCTTACAAGATAGCAGTTGCCCATCCATACATGTATATACACACATATATAATATATACCCATATATATGTGTGTGTGTGTGTGTGTATATGTATGTTTATACATGGGTCTTTTTCACCACAAGGGCAAGCTGGGATGCAAACACTTCAGGCCAGAGCAGGTACTGACAGTTTGCCTTCCCTAAAGCTAACTAAATCAGAGTGTTGGCAGAACTCACTAGAACCTGAGAGCCCCCTGTGAGAGAGCCCTATCTTTTTTTATACTCTCCATAGGCATTTTTTCTAACGTACTGTAGTGACAACCACTGCTGCTTGTAAAAATAATATAAAATAATACAGATTAGTATTTCCATTTTTTAATGAGCCCTAGACAAAAGGCTCCTTTGGCCTACTTCAAAGCATGAGTGTAGAAATTGCTCAGCATAGTATTGTGGTTGCGAGGAAAGGGTAGAGATCAACTCTATAAATGCTACAGAACTCTGGAACTCTTAAAGACAAACCTGAAATAAATTATTTCTTAGTTGAATAAAATATTTAGATAGAATTATTTTGTATGTAACAGACATTTAAAATCAGTCACAAGCTAAAATGTTAAAAGCTAAGCAAGACAATGTTGCTTAACTATTTTTTCTGCATAGAAGCCTGAAAGATATATTATAGTGGAAATTTTAAATGGAAAATATGTTACTGTTTTTAATATTGTCGTGTCTGGACCATCCTTCGGTTTGAATTAGCAAGCTGTTAGTTATTTCCTAGAAAAGGAACAGTATCCACATGTCTTAGGCTAAACAATGCAACTTAAGAAGTTTGAACAACTCCTAGCACTGAGCCCCTTCCTTCCAGATTTTCATAATGTAGTTTTCTCAAGCAGAAATCATCTGTTCCTTGAAGTTTGGCTATGATGACAGGATACATTGTGAGGCGTATAAACATTTCAGTCAGCTATGTCTTGAGGCTGCCTTGGTTTTAATTCTGAATTCCTTTGCATGCCAACACTCTAAAATGCTAAAAATAAGGAGCAAAACGTCCAGGAAATGGTAGGCTGAGTTGTGAAACTCTGGTCATGCAAGAGGAAGCAAGCAGGTAGATGCCTCCACATACCCTTTGCTTTCTTATGGGGCATGAGTGCAGGGACCCTTCCTGATTCCAGGAAACAGACCTTTGTTGTTGCTGGCCTATTAGTGATATCAAATCATGTACAATATGGCAGTTACAATATGATCTCTAGAGGTCCCTTCCAACCCCTACCATTCTGTGATTCTGTCATATTTATTTTCATAGTGATATGCTTGTTTTTTTCCTTTTGAAGGGTCATCACACTCAGCAGTTGATTCAGCTGTCCTTTCAAAACATGCTGGAAATGAGACAGCAAGATTCAACTCGCACTCATTGTCACTATTTACCATGAGAGGCATCTGATATGATGCATATTGTCCTGGATTTATTGTGTATTTCTTTAGTTAAAAAAGAAGACATGTTTTTTTACAACCAGGCCTAGCTAGCTGAAAAACATCCTGATAACAATCTTATATCTGTATCAGATGATAAAGCTGTATTACCTTTCCTATTAAAGCACATCTTACATTTTCAGTCGCTATAATATAAAAATACTGAACCTACATGTAGTTGAATAGCCAAGAATTTACAGGAAAATGTATTAAACAGCCTACAGGAAGAATGTTTGTTAGTAGCTTCAGTATTACAAATAGAGTTTTATATCCATGCTGATGGCAAAACAAGAGGAGAGATAATCTACAAGTCAGAAACTGCAGGATATAGGAAATGACCAAGCAGTACATTTGGAGGGTGGTGAACTGCCAAGCATCACACCAGTAGTCATGATATGCTCAACAGGGTGCAAAATAATTTGTGGTAATATCTCTAGGAAGGATATTATCCACATTATGTATTATTATTATTTATTGTCTTCCAGTCAGCAGTAGATGACTCAAGGCTATCAGAAGAATATCTGGCTGAGAACTATGAAGAAAAAATTTAAACGAAAACTGACACAAAACCCCTAGCATTCAAACTGAAATAAGGTACTTTCTCCACAAAAGTGATTCTTTCAGTTATCCTGAAATAAAACCTTAGCTTCAGAGATTCCATCAGATGCATTCTTTGCTTTATTTCTTCTACCTCGGTCAGATGAAATAAAGAATTGTAAAGCTGGCATTTTCAGACTGCGTCACCTCAGGTATGGTCATAAATCCACATTTAGTTATTTAGTGAAAAATAACTTGATTGTGAATGGTGTTATAATCATTCAAAACTCCTGTTTGCTTCCACTTCTTCTGTTAAATGATTCCATATTTTTAATGCTTAAATCTTTATATTCAACTATGCCTCATTTCTTCGGGCCAAACTCAGCAATGACAGATGCAAGACCAACTATCTTTGTTTACAGAGTAAAGCTGAATCTGGCAGTGGCCATAGTAAATTTATCTAATGTAGGAAACATGAAGACTAATCTTTTTCTCACATACTGTTTAGGCCAAATCTAGTTTTTTTGTAGGTTTATAGTTTAAACTTGTAATATCTTCTTGGGTTCGTTAGTGTGTGTGTGTTTGTTTTGTTTTAATTCCTTCATTCCTTACAGCCCCTAAAGATTTGGATTCATAAAAGATGAGACCACAAAAGTTTATCAGGGACGCACAGTCTCTAAAACTAATGGAAAGAGAACATTCTGGTAAACAAATAAAGAGCTGGACTAGGAATATATTTCTTGTATATGTCAGGATATAGCCAGCATTTACATATGGTTTATAGTCCATATCCTTGGTTATGCCAACATCGAAAGGGCCATTTCACATTCAAATAACACGAAGGTAAAGTCTAAAGAACAAAGTTTCCAAGCAGTTAGCTCCTGCTGTATACGCATCAGCAGAAAAGAGAAAAGAAAAAAAAAAAGAAGAAAAGAAAAAATACAGATAAAGTATTCTTAATGCATCCAGGGTCAAAAGGAAGTACTTATTCACATAGTACATAATTAAATTGTGGAACTCATGGCCACAGGATGTTGCGAAGGCCAAAAGGATAAATGAGTTAAAAAAATAATTAGGCAAATGATTAGAAAAAAAGATCCATTAAGGGCCATTAAGCACAAAGATGTGCATGCAGCCTCTGGCTCAGGAAATCTTGATGCCACAGATTGTCTGAAAATGAGAAAATATACTAAGAGAATGCTCTATAGTTAGCCCTTTTATGAAACTCCTTTCCTAAGCACTTTTACTGACTACTCTCCAAGGAGGATAGTGACTATATAACTTAACTAGTACAGCTGTTCTTACATTATGCAGTAACTTGATATGTGTACAGTCTAAATAACTAAAGTGGCAAAACAAGTTATCTCTTACAGGGTAAAATTTTAGTACCATTATTATATTAATTTTTTTAAATTTTTTTACAGGGAAAGACTTGTGATTTATTTTCAAGAATATTCACTTGCAATTTGCATATAATAATATTTTTTAAAAATAGTCCTTCTAGACAGGGATGAAGTTACTTGGACTGTGATACAGCCGTTGCTATACAATTAGATATTCTAAACTCAACATAATGACAGTAAGAAGTCAGTGTAAAATATTTCTGATATAGTTTTATAGTCTTCCCTGATATAGCTCTATACACTTATATATGTGTGCGTATGAGTGCACATGCAGAGAAAGAAAGAGGAATTTACATGTATATAAGTGCATAACTCTTGACAACAACATACTAAAACAGCTCCTTCTACTACTACTCTTTGGAATTATATTTTTTTTAGCATCCTATCATCACAGGAACCATACTGCTTATTAATTGAAGCACAATAATGTCAGTGGCCAGATTGTTGAGGTATATGTATTTAGATTGCAGTTAAGTCTGTATCATCCATTCCTACTCTAAAAAGCCATATCCATAACTTCTTGTGTGCTTTGTTTTGTTTTGAGCCAAGAAGGTAAGCACTAGGAGAGGATTCTGGGTACTTGGCCTATTAAGTTTTCTTCTCAGCATCTTTTATTGGGTACTTTCAAAGGCAGAATACTGAGTGTGTAATCTAACCTGATATTACTGTCTTCATGTTATCCATTCAGTAAGATTTACATATCTTATTGCCCACCACACATTTACACTAATGTAACCATTCCTCCTTCCTCATAGTCCTCATGATTACAGAGGTTCCATTTGCTCTTCTATTATTAAAATTTTTGTCTGTGGTTCAGTGGGTATTCAGGTTGGAGGCTCATTTTGCAATGCAATATAAAATCATGGCTGCTCTCTAAGAGTGCTTACATTTGACAAAATGTGACAGATGGATCAGGCAGGCATATGGGATGCAAAGTTGGTAGTAAGAAAGGCTAATGGAGTGTCTGCAGTTGTTAAATGAACCAAATATTGTGTTTTGAACTTCAGTGGCAGTGTATAAGCAAACCTGAATATTTTAAATAGGAGGAATCTAAAGTGCTGCATGATAACAACCTGCTTAACACTATTTGGATTTCTTTATTTCAGTAGTGTGTGGGATTGACTTAAGCTGCACATTTTAAGACCGCCACTTTCTCTCGCTGCAAGAAAATCTACATAAAAGGAAATAGTGCTATGCCAAAGTTGTGACAGTGTTTCTACCATCAAAGCTTTGGTGCAATCATGCTTAGATCAAGTCTAAGAGATTAATTCCTTCTGGACTGAAAGGCCACATTGCAAATTTAAAATACAAAACTGCTATTTGTAATAAATGTCAATACTACTCCTGCATAGGGATAGCTTGTGCATTGCAAAGCATCTTCAAATGGACTTCAAATGCAATCGCCTTGCATTTCACAGATTATAAATTCATTTATATTAGATGCTAAATCTGTAGTAATTTGGTTAGCTTTATTAGCAGCTACTGATTTAGAATGAAAAAAAAATACCAACAATTCAAACCACTCAAAATCACAGGGACTTCTTATAACTTAGATTTTATTTCTTTTCATCACGCTGTTGAATGATGAACATACCCTGGGTGTGAGAATGGAGACGTCATGTTTTCAATTACTTTCATATAAATTATTATATTCAATTGATCCTGATTTGTGGCACCAAAGATAGATGAAAATTATATGAAACTATTTATTGTTGCTTTCCCCCTGCCTCCCCCCTATAACTCAGTAACACTAGAGATGTTTCTGTAGTCACAGTTGGTGGCCTATTTGGTATTCAAACTCAAAGGGAGATGCAGATGCTCTAACTTTGTTCACTTCTTTTAAGATAATGTTAATCTGCGAATGCTCAGTGCCTCTCAGCAGATAGCTTTTATTTGTGTTACTATTGGTTAGGAGGTAGGAATGAATTAAGTAGGACAAATATTGCTGGAATGCTGTTATTACGTACTCATATAATACGAGCTCTGCTTTCCAGAAATGTGTTTTCACCAGCTGTCAGCAGTATGACAACTCCTGTTACACACACTATGGAGAACTTCATTTTTCTTGATCCAGCTGCGAAGTGGATTTTCTTAGACTATTCTGATAGCTAGTTAATTTGGGAACTATTTTGTGGGTAAATCTGTGTGGGTAAACTAATAAGAAAGCAGGTGCTTCATTTAGAAAAGGGTCCATGTTTGGCTACACTTAGCCAGTCTGTTCTTGGTGCAAACTAGTATAAGGTGGCCTAAATGTTGGTGGTGTCCAAAAGGAGGAATCCCTCCTGACTCCTCTCTGCTGCTTTCCAGCTGCACACACACATATTCCAAGCACAGAAGAAAAGTCCCCAGATCAACTGCCTGCCCTTCTCCCTTACAGCTGCCTATAAAACTGGCATAGCCACCATGTGAAAGCTGACCTCCAGATAGCAGCTTCCACAGTTTTTGGCATGTTTGGGAGTCACTACTGAGATAGTCTTATCTGCAGCAATATCTGTAACTGCTACATGGATAAGGCTGGCTGACTGTCTTCTCTGATGCAGGAACAGAGGCAGCCACACAAAATATTGAAATTGCTGGCTTACACTTGGCCCCATTTATTGCAGCCCAACGTGCCAGGTTATGCAGACCTGGCCACCGCCTTGCTCTGACTCCCTGTTGGACATACCAGGTAGGATTACAGCTGGACTGATGTCCAGGGAGACTTAGGTACATGGTGCTCTACTTTTTCTTTGGAAATCTCCCCATATCCAACAGACACTAGAAGGTAAGATCCACATACTTCAAAATGACAACACAGATCCTCATCTTGTGTCCATTTGTTTCATGCACTGGTAATGTCTAGGGAGCAGAAATACAGATTTACTTAAAAGTATCTGGTTAGCTGAAATTATTCAGGAAAACAGTACAGTAGGATTCCAGTTGATCCATGCCATCATAAAATTCCTTTGATGGATTATATGTGGAAAAAAGATCTACCTTTTTCATTTATCATTATCTTAGTGAATATGAAGAAATAACTCGCATGGAATTAATGTCCAGCCTTGAAAGTATCCAACTGAAATAAAACATTTTCCAGTTCTAAAATCTTAAATACCTGAATCAGAAATCTCTTATTCTATTAACAGATACTAATTCTTTAAAAGCATTGGCATAGGAAATAACCACAACAGCAAACAAATTTTCTACTATGAAAACATAAAACCCCCCCAAATTACCACAATTTTAATAAGAACAAAAATAATTAGAAGATATAAAAACATTTTCAGTTACATACAAGCACACAAAGTTGCTAAAAACATCTTGGAAGAAAACCAATTCCAAAAAGAATCAGAACTAAATACAAATTTGAAGTCTACTCCATTTTAGTATACTGTAGTTTAGTGTAACATCTCAGTGACATAAGTAATTATCTTTTTATCTCTGTCTCAAAAATTTTATTAGTTATACTTCAGCACTGGCATCCAGCACACCAGCAGTACACCTTCATTTCTGAGTTTTTCAGAACTTGAATTTTACCATCTTTTTCTCAGTTAAAGCTCATTAAAATATTATGAGAGACTGTTTCTTTGAAAAATGTTTTGTATACATTTTCATTTTAGTAAATTGTTTTTAGTTGCCCAGTCCTATCTTTAAGTGCACCAAAATATTTTTAACTGTTTTGCTTTTCAGTGCAGTTTTAGTCTAATAAAAATCTAGGACAAAAGATGGTTGTGTTATCTCTGTCAATGCAGATACTAGTGGAAGAATTCACTCTAAATCTGAAAGCGGAGAAATTAAAGGCAGAGAGGATGCTCAAATAAAAAAGTAATATAGTTTTTAATTTCAGTAATTCCCTTGAGGACAGAGCATTTCAATGACCTAGATAGGCTAAGAAATGGAGGTCTAAAATATTTTATTGATTTACTTATATTTATAGATCAATTGTATACAAAGTTCTTTGTCCACTGATTGCTTCACTGGAACAAGTAAATGTTGGGGTTTTTAGACTTTGGTGCCCATCTTCAAATGAAATTGATTACATATTTAATTATTTCCTATGTCTTGAAATACTTTTTTGCTTCATAGATGCAATTGGATTTTAAAAATGGAGCAGACTTAAAGAAAAGCTTTATAGAAGTTGCTTATGTCATCAGCAGCACTAAAGAAATCTATTCAAATAATATAATCCAAATAATTCAAAGTTCTACACTGCCTTACTTTTTCACAGTTTTTTGTCTGTTTGTTTAAATAAAAGAACGAGTCCAACTCCTTGGTATTATATCAGGGCACAATTCTATGAAAATTAAGAGATACACTGCCTTACTCCAGATACTGTTTTCTGGGAGAAAACAGTTCTGAACCTCTAATAATCTGAGGAAAAAGGACGGTATTTACAGAAAAAAGATGTGGCAATCTGGCATACATAGTTTCTGCTCTCTGTAGCAGCATACCAGGTGAAAATAAATAGAGGATATATTAACTATTGCTAAAGAAGACCAAAGCAAAATCCAGATTTAAATCTGAAACATTTCAGATACATTAATGTAGGAACACAGGTGACTAAGAAGTGTTTGGTTCAAAGTACATGTTAGCCGTGGAAGGTTTAACTCAGATTTTGTAGTGAAATATATGGATTCAAATGCTACATCTTAATAAACAGAAGAGGTAAAAGTGAGAAGGCTTCATCCAAGAACTGTGGAAAACAAGTAGCACGTTTCAAATGCATCACAGTGTAACAGGAAATTGCAAAATACACTGCAAAGCAGGTATAATATCTCATTATATCTTTTCAAAGATTGAGTACTCATATACTTAGAATTTGTGCTGCTTGCATACTTTAGCTTTAGTTTTATGGAAATTTTAAGCATACAGGAATGTAGTGTGAAACTTTTAACTTAAAATGAACTTTGTAATAAATTTGCATTAATACAAATGAAACACTATTGTTCTGGAAATTTGTGTATGTATCATTAAAATAATGTACAAAATCACAGACCACCAGCTATTCATCAAGGCTTCAGCTGTTCTGTGTATCAAAAAGAAACCACACTATGAAAGTCTCAAAACTCAAGCAAAACTAAGGACTTGGTTTGTGGTTTTCACATAAATCAGAAATGGAGTCCAGGTTCATAAACCTTTTGGGAAATTTGGGCCAAGTTTTGACTCAATTTTGGAAAAACATAGGTTTTAATGAAAACTCTATGCAAATAATGGATTTGACATTCTCATTTTTGAACAACATTTAAATACTAATCTTGAAATAAAATTCAAGGAGCTCATAATAAAATAAAAGGTTTGTTGAACATCTTCAATTAATTTTAAAATTTACATTTACACACACTCTGTATGATGTTTCAACAGTGAAAAGTTTAGAAGATTTGTTTTTCTTTCAATACAAAGTATCATGTTTAAGAAAGAGAAAAAAAATTTCTAACATTGAATTTTTTCATAAATAATTAAAGTATTGCAATGGATGGGAGTAGACTATTACTAAAAATATTTTGGACATTTTCAATATTTTAGACATGCTTCTGTGGACTAAGACTTTTCCTAAAGGGACTAGGAAATTCATTCTTGCAGCTGAACCTATATGGAAATCTCTTTTCTCAGAAAAAGAATTAGATTTCAAAAATTTTTAGGGTCTTTCTGGGGCTGAAATTTAGAAATGTGCAACCTAGTGTTCATGTACTTCATTCAGGTAGAGAAACAACTTAGGCATAGGTCTTTCACCTCCAGAAATATGTTGGGTTATTGACTGTATCTTTCTCTCTCAGCATTTTATGAGGAAACTTTCCCAATTAAAATTTCTTGCATCTGATAAGTTTCCATTACAACCAAAGGACCAACAATATAATCACTGAAAAGATTTAATGTAGCTTGATAGAGATAGGCAATGTATTATGGCAGCCCATTGTTAGTCTCTAAAATGTAAATCCTAACTTCAAGTAATTATTATTTGAAAATCTTTCTGACTTGATCTAATACATTCGCAACTTCAAACCTCAAGAATGGTCTCTCTTAAAAAAAAAAAAAAAAGGCCATTTCCTACCTTAAAAAAATAAACAAACCCCAAATCCCAAACCACTTCAAATGAAGTAACAGTAATGTCTTCCAGAAATAGTGCTGATACACGTGTTCTCTCTCAGATAAACACTCCACAGTAGATAGTAAGAATTATAAGTGTACTTTAACAGAGGAATAGTCTTGGATTTCTTTAGGTCATCTTTCTCATATAAAAGCTATTTCATTTGCCAATGCATTTATACTTGTCTTGTATCTCCTTGTATTAGATGATTATATATGTACATGGGCCTGAATATCTTGTTTGTTTTCACTCCAATGCAGCTCACACAAAGAGTGGCACTGTTGATACTCAATGAACCAGCCACTAAATTTGTCCTCCACAATGAGCCTGAGATCAATAACTAATTTTGAAAACTGATTAGTTTGCAGCAGGAAAGTAGACACAGTCCGAATCTTGCCAGAGGATATAATCAGCCAGTAAATAGCAATATTAGTGCTGTAGGTAATAGGCTGGGAACAGCAGAGGAATGGAGTATGGCCCAACTCTCTAAAATAAAGGCCTTGATATAAAGGCCAATTCAAATTATGTTTTTTTTTTCTTTTAAACCACATGACTTGTAAGCTGAACTTTATGTCTTAATTTTTTGTGTTGGAATAAAGCTTATTTTTATCACATTCCATGCTTGGTGACTAAGGAGTGTTTGTAAATGCAACCTAATAAAGCTTGCAAGTGCAGCCTTGGGTGATTATTAAAGAGCTACAGACATTTTTAAAGATCTTTGCTGGTTGTGAACTCCAGATGTTTCCAACATGAAAAATGTTATGTTCTAACAGTTAATGTTGTATCACCAGCCATTCAGAAGATGTATCTTCTTATTATAGCTGGAATGTTGCTATGGTGATAATTGTAAAACTGTGACCTAGACAGAAGAAAACAAATGTATTTGGAACAAAAGAGGGTAGGCAGTGTATCAATTAAGTCAATGAATGGGAAGATAACAAAAAGGCAATAGGAAATTAAGAAATTATGCACAAATCTTGGATACCATATGATATACCATAATTAGCACTTCCTTTTATTTTCATGTGGAATGCATCCTCCATTAGTTTTGTGGACAGATACTGCCCTGTCTACACACAGATAGGTGTCAGTACTGTACAAAATTACCGTGCTTTTAGTTTTCCACAAAGCCCATACGTAAAAAGCACCCCTACCCAAGATTTGATCACATATTTATATTCCCTTTTCAAAGAAATCAGGGATTTTTATGAGTAATGTTTTGTATTTTGTGTTTTGTTACTGAAGACTGAAGTTGACCATGAGTGCAAATACAGTGACTATAGCTTGAACTATCAAGCCCTAATGAACTTAAAAGATCAGAATAGAAATAGACTTCATGCAAGTCTGGCTATGGATTATTTAGGGAACAGTCTGTTCCTGGCATCACCACGATTCTGAACTTCTGAAGAGTCTAACAATGGTGAATCGGCTCAGGCTTTTCATGTGGGGAGTCTCTGGGCCTTTGGGGCTTGAACAACGGAAGGAGCTGAGTCCTCTGCCACCTCTGCTGGCAGTCTGCTCATCACCTTGAGCTAGTTTTTCTCTTTGTCTGCTCATCCATTTCATCGCTCGTGCAATGGGAATAACAGCACTGACCCTTTTTACAAAGACCTTTTTCAGATCGATGGATGAAGCATGCTGTTATTTTCTAAGCTCGTAAGCAGCCATATATGTGAAAAAACAGCAATTTCCATTATGAGGGTAATGATCAAATATCCCATCTTAAGTCAACTACTATTGCTGCAGCAAACTGCAAATGGTTTCTAGCTTGCAAGCAAAGAAAATTTCTGGTATGTGCTAAAGACATCACCATTATCATTCATTCCAATCAGCTTGATTAGATGAGAAAAAAACAACAGGAAATCATCTATCTGCATGCACAGCAGCCCCATTTCAGGAGTCCTTGTCACTGGAAAAGACAGTGAAGCCCTGTCACTTGTCCTTAAATGTATATTCTCCTTAGTTCTTTCCTACATATCAGGAAAGGAAGGAAACAGAATAGATTACATTTCTTATTAAATTTATGTGTTACAACAGCATGTAATGTGCTTGGAAATAAATCACATAACAAAGGGCAAAATTACAGAAAGTATTGGCACACTGTAAATATCTTGATGTTTTCAGATAGAAACTGAATGTCTTTCTGCAAGTTACGCATTAGTCAAAATGCTATCAAGCTAAAGGCATTGAAGTGATATTTTCAAGCCATATTAGTTGTCCTGTAGCTCCGCACCTCATTCAGACTGGAAAGTGGCCAACAAGCATGGCTTGAAATCTGTTAGCTTATGTCTTGAGGGATTTTTTCCAGCTGTATTAAAGAA
This sequence comes from Coracias cyanogaster, assembly GCA_033124195.1. Lineage (NCBI taxonomy): Eukaryota > Metazoa > Chordata > Aves > Coraciiformes > Coraciidae > Coracias > Coracias cyanogaster. The sequence goes on along the minus strand of JAVSBS010018841.1, from coordinate 40,153 downwards.
TTAAGACTGAGCTCCCCAACTCTCACTGCACTGCCTGCATGCTGATCTGGGGCAAGAAAGGAAACAGAGGCATGGTGAGGTAAAGGGATTAATCCAAGGTCAGATTGAAAGTTAAAAGTAGGATTTAGGCATAGACGCTTGCTGCTTGATTATGCTGAAGTCAGAGAAAACAGTGAAGCCCTTTTATTTTAACTTCAAAGAAATACAACTGTTTTGCACATGGAAGTGCAACAGCATGCTATTGTGGAAGGTTTTACATCAAGGCAAACCACAACTATGACGCAGACCAAAAAAATCTCACATTAAACTTGTTCTAAACTTTGTTTCTCCACACTTATATACCTGGTTCAATAGATTTAGACTGAAGAATAAAAAAATCTAGGAAAGAAATAAAAAACACAGCTGAAAAGGTAGTAAAAACACCAAACAAAAAGCAAGCAAGCATAGCTGGGACAAACATCTCCAGAGGCTTACATTGCCTAACAATTTGAATCAGATTGTGTTTTTTCCTTCTCACTAGCTGAGCCAGTGCTAGTGACAGGCATGAAGAGAAACTGTATGAGGGAGACAAAGGTCAAGATAATGGTATTACTGTGCCAGTGCAAAGAACGCTTGACTAGATGGCAAAAACTAAAGGTCATTTAATAAATGTGTTTTTCATTTTCTCAATGGAAAAGCTAGAAGAATGTAAAGCATCTGCTGGAAATATAAGCCATGAATTAGTTTGATTTTTTCATGATATCAAGGAAGAGCTACCCAAGAATATTGTTTTAACTGTATTAGGCCAAAACATTCTAGTGTTTTAAAAACAAAACAAAAAGCCTACACCCCAGAACATTTATATTTGAGCAGTCTCTTCTAGAATAAATACAAACCTGCTCAATATATATTGAAAACCAGTTGTCTTGCTCCTCTAGATCTCTCATTCTGATGTCTCTCCTTTTCACCCCTCAGAGCTGTTAGTCAAGGTACCTTGTACAGTCTTTACAACTGTGGCTAATGATCAGCCCTTTCTTTCTTCACCTGGGTTAGTGAAGAAACCCTTCACTGAGAGGGTTAGGGAAAGTAACCTCTAGGTAAACTAGCAAGAGACTAAAACTCAGAGAATACATAATTCAACAGATAAATGAGAAGAAATTAAAGTGAATAACAACCTTCTATTGAAGTTCCAGTGGACACATGATTCATGAATGCTGGAATATGCCAGCATGCAATGGATGCTTCCTTTAGGTGTTTTCCTTTGTTCTTTGGGTGAAAATGCAATGGAAAAGAAACATTTTGAAATTTCATTCTGTGACAAACCCTCCTTAATATTCTTTTTGACATCGTGGAAGATGCAAATGCACCACTGTGGTGCTGTAGCCAGATGTGCTGGGATATCTGTGTGTTACTTTATGTTGTCTGCACTGAAGAAGTACATCCACTGTTATACAATAAAGTTTTACTACCTTAAATAATTTATGTAGTAATGATGTAAGCATTCATATTGAATGACTCTGTTACTTTAGAGTTTTGTCCCTCTGGCCAAGGTGACTCAGGTCCCCAGCCCCTCAAGCCTACTCCTCTCTTTTCTTGTAAACGGATTCTGGCAAGTCCCTTTCTTCCTCTTTTCCTTCCAGTGCCTCTGGAAATTTGCTATATATGACAAAATGACAGTCCAAACAATCATTGGGTCACAGGGCTTCTCAGGCCCCTTCAAATCAGCAGCTATGACTCAGCAATAGCTTTTATTTTTGGTAAAGTTCCCTGGGAGACTCCAGACCAGAGTCATAGGCAAAACTGAGCTGACAGCTGTCCTTTTTGTAGCCCTGAGCTTCTCAGGGTGGGTTTGACTCCAGCAAACCCTGAAGCACTTGCACAAAGGAGGCAGAAGTACTTGAGAATAAGAAGAGTGTACTCACACATCCTACAAGGACTGATGCTCCACAGAGCATGTACACAGCAAGCAACAAAAAATGTGCCTCAGTGTATTGAATACTCAGTGAGACTCTAGGATAAAAATTATTTATGTCATGAATATGGTGAGACAGAGGAGGAAGAAAGACAGAGAAGCAGAATACAATAAGCAAGAATGGGACACCAAAGGCAGAGAGAGAGAAAAAACAGGAGAACAGGAATGGGAGAAAAAAGAACTGTCAGGCACACAAACCAGCTAAGCGTAAGAGGAAGAATGAGAAAATATTGTGGTGCTGGTTAAAGCAAAATATAGAAGGGAAACGTAATGCTTAAACATGCAGTAATATCCTTCTATCCACTATATAGGAAACAGTCAACCAATTAAAGTACACAAGTAGCCTCTGAAATATTTTACCTATTTCACACGTGAGAAAGCAGAAACAATGGGCTTATATAACTTGTCCAGGTCACATATTAAGTCAGCAGTGAGCCAGACATGGCTCTCTGACCTACCTCCATGCAATACTTCTTCTCCAGGGGAAGTAAAAGACACGTTTTAACTCCAACTTTTTCACTATATGCAGTACTTTAGGGCCCCATAAGGAATCATAAATCTTGGCAGTTCCTCATTTAACGTTTGCATGCAAGTAGATTTAAACAGTTTGCAAATAAAGCAACTTCCCTCAGTTTCCTGGTCAGGAAAGCCCCACCAAATGTCACTTTTTCTATGGCTTGACATTCAGTGGGTGATGCTTCAGGTCTTTGGTTAGGGGTACAGCTAACAAATTTCCTAGTGTTACCTTTGAAACAAGCCATATGCAGCACAGAACTTTGATAATTACCAGAGGCCAATGTAGTATCAAATTCCCAATAAACAAACAAATTTGTTCCCTCTCAACGTTCATCCACTCATTCTTTGATTTTTATCAGTCAATTAAATGGCTTGTCAGAAGAATGTAAGGTTGTCAATCCACATATGTGCTTATGTGTTACATACTATCAGAAATTATTGATGCACAATTTTGACAAAAATGACGGTTATTATTAAACATCAGCTGGCAGAGGCAATTTGCACCAATTTTAGTCAACCAGTAATGACCTGTAAAATTGGCAAAAACTGTAGAAGGAAAACAATCTGCCACCACACAAATTAGTGAGTGGCAAGCCAATGGAATACTGCATTACATTTGCTGAAAAACTCAGCAGAGAAACAAAACTTGCGATCATTGACAGAGAAGACATCGGTACATAGAAGGTATATGGTGTATATATCCTTCGTACCTGGGAAGTGAGGGAAAACTTTGCAACTATGGCTTGAAAATGGACTTAATGTCAGTGAAATGTTCTTTAAGATGTAACATTACATACTTTACACAGAACAAAATGACCGCAACAAAGCAGCAATCCCATATTTGACCTTCTAGCCTCTTAATGTCAATGACTTACAGAAAACTTATATCCCATCTGACAGCACTGGGTGACCTTGACCCAGAGGAATAAGAGATATTGGATTAGCTAGGTATATGAGCACAGACTTTCTGCCTTATTTGAGAGCTTACAAAACACTGAAGGAGAATAGTAGTTTTCTGAGGCTGCACAACCAGATTCTCTAGTTTGTTAAGGCTGCTTCGCGCTAATGTCAGTTAGCAGCATACCCTGTGCAAAAGGATTCTATGGTTTCCTTAAGTTTTCCATAATGGCTTTTCCTGCTAGTGAAACCAGATCTTGCACTGTTTGACCTTGAATGAATTATTTGACCATGACTTGTGTGCAGCTTGAACATAGAGTAAGAACTACACAGAACATATGGATGACTGTGGTGGGTTAACCTTGGCTGAGCGCCAGGTGCCCACCAAGCCTCTCTATCACCCCCCCTTTCCTTCCCCTC
>JAVSBS010018841.1:0-36269 GCA_033124195.1 Coracias cyanogaster | reverse complement strand
CCCACAGGAACCTATGGCAGGACTGTCTGAAAGAAGACTTCTGAGGGGATATTGCCGAGTTCAATGTTGGCCTGTGTAATCAGGCAACTGATGGCAGCATAAAATGATGATGGCTGAAGGAGCACAACAGTGTGTCCTAATGCCCGGTCAAAAGCTGAGCCCAAATACATAAGGGACTTCAGCAAACAAGTATCAACAGCTTGGTAAAATTATTTTATGAACTAGTGTTTAAAAAAAAAAAACAACCTATATCCTGCACTGTTATAGACTGTTCCTTTCTCCTTTTTTCAGTGTATATCAGTTTTTTGGTAAAGTCAGGAAGCTTGCTATTCACTGACAGGCAAGGCAGTAAGTAATAGTGAGAATACAGGACAAAATGATTGACAGTTCTAACTGTAAACACAGATTTTTTTTCCAACTAGAGAGGAGTGCTTCTTGCTGAAGATGCTGATAAAGCTTCTGCCACAGATAGTGATGAGTGGTGTGCAGTGTCAACTTGAGATAAGGAGGTTACAGCATTGTACAGAGGAATCTCCTGAACATGGATCCCATGGCACCAAAGCAGCACATAACAGTCCAGACCTTCCTGACTTCCTGAGGAATTTCTGACTTAATAGCTGGGAATAGCATGAACAAGTTATTGACAGAATGTGAAAAAAAAAAAAAAAAAAAAAAAAAAAAAGAGCCCTAAAGCTAGTCCTACACTTTACATTTTAATTTCTACCTGTGTTGGAGAGTTTGGATATAGGATTTGCTCTTTAGTGTAGACTAGCAGTGGAAAAAGTTACTTAGTACTCTGCTCTTCTGGTATTTGTACAGTCAGATAAAAAAAAGTTTCTCCCAGTGCTCTGTTCAGTGGTGCACTAGAACCAGCTTATCTATGGGAGAAACTGCTATTTTCCATCCTTTCTGTGGACTAGTCAATACATAATTTGGATCCATTTACTTCAGTAACTTCTGTGCATTAACACAGCCATAGCTATTTTAAAGCCATTATTAGCAATGAAACTGCAGCAGCATGGAACCAGGCACGTGCTACAGAACTCCCCCAAGGAACAAGAACATGCACTTCTATAGTGAGTCAGCTGCCATGTGTACTAGTGTGTTGAACTTTATCTAACAAACACTGTAAAGACTCAGTTCACACATTAGTTTTCAAACTAATTTATGCTCTTCTTTCATAGTGTTTTTGGCTCTTATTTTGGTGATGCATTGCTGCATTTTCTTTCTACTCCATAACCTGATATGCCAAAACCAAATCCCCACCCCTCCTTGGAACAGTAAGGCACAGTAATAGAGGAGATGAAGGGAGGAAGACACAACCTTTGCTAGGGCTCTACACTAAAAGGACCCCTTAGAGGAAACCCCTGCTAGCATCACCTCATAACCGGGGCCTCACTCCTTTGTATGCTCCAATGAATCTATCACAAGAGCCTGCATGGATAAGCAGCACCTACACAAATTTTAAGACTATGTATCACTTGTGCAGCCTTCCAGCTCTGGCGAAGGCAGCGGATGGCTGGCGTTAGCTTTCTTCCTTTTAGGCTCAGTGTCTCTCACCATGTAACCCCAAGCCAGATTGCTCTGACTATGCTGATTTGGGGATAATAAGGCGCTCTCTGGTTATTTATGCCAAGTTTCATTTTTAAACTGTTAAGGTACCTAAATACCAGGTAAGCACAAGGCACACCTCTGTAGATCTGAAGACAAGTCAGATCACACTTCTGTAAGTACCCTTGGTGCAGTCTCTGGGCAGGTACCTAAATTTGAGTTGCACAGGGCTTAAATATTAGGTGGCTAAGTAATTGTTGCATCTGACTCTAAACATTGCTGATGTATTTATTGTCACAATAGCTCCACAAGGTAGGTCAGTGCCCTAACATCTGGACAGCTTTACCACTTCCTCATCCAGCTAAGGGCATTTCTAAAATTTTCCATCAGCTTCATAACATAAATAGTAGACCTTAACAATAACATGGAAATTTAACCATCAGTACCCACACCATGGCTGCTTCTGTGTATGAATCTGTGCATAGCATTTGCTCAGCATGTCAGTAAAAAAGTAACTATGATTTGGGCAAAGGATATATATATATTTTTTAATGTCTGGGGTTATGTAGAAAATTATATTTCAACAGAACTCCTTTTATAAAGAAGAAATATTCATTTTCAAACACTGACCCACTGGAATTTAAATTATCAACAACATACTACACAAAATTATGCCAGTGACTCTTATTTTCATTGGCCCTTCTATATAGAAAATTATTTCCTGACCATTGCCATGACAATCTGGGGTACCATCACGTGCACATGCCTTTTTTACTCATGGAGCTAAAAAGCAAAGTCCTTGTGAGCGAAGAACTTATCACCAATGAAACTGCAAATGAAAGGATTAAGAGTAGTAAAGAATACGATAAGTAAGCATGTCGTTCTTTCACAGTGTATGCAACAGGAAAAATGTCACATCTAATAAATTTTTCTTTCCAGTTATTTTTTTCAGTGTAAATTTTGGGAGTAGTCCAAGTCACGAAAGTTTGCCAAATTCAACTCAAAGAATACATGCAAACCTGCAGATATTAGGATTTATTGGTCTGGTTAAAGCTCACCTTTAAACCTAAGTGCAGCCGGAAGTGAGTTTAGATATTACACGACTTTACAGATTCTTACAATAGATATGACCAAATTACTTATTTTCAAAGTTGGCCTCAAGCAAAAGAGCTTCTTTCAGTCCTACACTTGTCTGACAGCCAGGCTTTGCTCAGATTAACAGTTTCACCCTGACTTCCACTGACTTAAAACAATGTGTTCTTCTTGTCAAAGAAAATGCTCCAAGATAAAATTTACCACCCTGTATTCCTCTCCTTTTCACTTGGGGTTATTTTTTATCATGCTGCTTCTTGAGTATGTTTCTAAGGTTAAGCTAGAAACATGTGAAAATAAATATTTTCAGTATAAATACAATATAGTGCCACAGTTGAAACTGTTGTAATACAATAATATTTTTGTGAGAAAACTACCTTGTAGATCTATGTAACTCCAACACTTAATGATTTCTGATGTCTGGAAGGTATTAGACTGTGGTTGTAATAATCTCTATAATTGTAACAGTTCATGCTAGCTAGACTGCACATCTATTCTTCATCTGTCCTTAAACTAATTTGTTCTATGTATGAATATATCACACTCATCAATTTAAAGTGCCATCCTTTGGCTATGCAGGTCATTAAGGAGTATACATTATGTATGAGTCAAACACACCAAACTTACACAAATGCTTTTTAGCAATGTGCAAAAGAGCTGTTTTCTCTTAGAGTTTTTAAGTTATTATTCTAATCAACACCCAAGTCACAGCTACAACTAACCAGCAATCAATTACTTCTCTCCATACATAATGCCTTGGATGATGAGAGCTATACTGTGGCTCTGTGCTGAATTCTAAAATATCAATGCATTCTTTAAAAAAAACCCCAAAACCTTGAAAATCAGGGGATGATAAGTTTTCAAACTCATTGTTGCCCATAAAGTTTTCACTGTAATTAGTGCAGAGCTGGGCTCTTAAAATTCTTTTCCTGGAAGGGAAATTACGCTCAATAGTGCAGCTATATATGCAGAAAGCATCTGTTACAATGAGATCCCACTGTACAATATGTGTCTAGCCATAGGTCTGATACTGAAATAAAGAAACTCTAAGTTAATGATTTCTTGGAGGACACAAGTCCTATCTGAAGTCTCAAGGCTGTACTGGGCAAAAACTTTACAGAGCCTGAGGACTGTGGAGAAGACCAAGCAGCACAGTGCAGAGGGCTCATAGTGTTAATCTGTACCAAGAGGGTGGCTCAGATAACAACAACATTTGATCGCTGTCTGATTGATATCTTGTAGCTGACAGGAAATCAAATTCCTGCCTCAGTTATAGTCCCAGGAGATGGGCAGTCAACACCAAAGTAACACACAAACAACACAGAAACATCAGTCCTCTGGGAAGCCTCAGGGTCTAATGGGAGTGTAAAATGAACCCCTTTATTTTCAGCCTCTTTGCCCAGGGGCCCTTGAAAAGTTTACATGCAGTTTTCCCCAAGCTTCCTTTGTTCTGGGTCAGATTTGTGTTCATTTGTAAGATACCATCGTTTTTCCAGTCTGAACATGTAGATGAGCAACCAGACCTGTCTATGTAACACTTAGCCCATGAAACAGAGAAATGAAGCTTTGCTTTCCTCACCAACTTTCTGGGCTGTGCATGCTCCAGGTTCCTTAAGAGGAGGATGCACACAGAACAAGATAAAGTAAACCATTTCCTGCCAGTACAAGAGGAGTGTCTCTTTGGGGACAACATCTCCAGGAGTGATTAAGTGCCAATCACTTCATTCCCACAGTTAGGTACAAAGAGCGAAACCTAGCCCTCACTAAATTAAAGAGGTTGACAGCACAGAATTCATTTTGCATGTAGAAGCTGTTAAAAGAAAGAGAGAGAAATAGATATGTGCATATGTTGTATGCATTTACAAGGGAAAGGGGAGGTTGTATATGGGATGAGACAATCACACCCCTTACTGTTCTAGGCAGGTAGTACATATTTTATTTTTCAGTGTTTCACAACCACACTGGACAAATACTTTATCACTATGTGTAAGATCTAAAAAAACCTCCCAGACATTACTACAAAATCCCTTTAAAAATTGGGTCAAAAGTCAGTTGCCAAAATACATATACTTCATATTTTTCTCAGCAAAGATATGTTTTGCCATTGTGTATACCACTGGGCAGGATACTAAGGCAATGAGTCATGCAGATATCATATATACTTGCTTTCATATATTGATATGTATATAGTTTTTATTTCTTTCCGTGCTATCTTAATAGTACCATAGCTTTTTTACCTCAGAGGAGAGAAAGAAACAAAAATAATTGTATCTAATGGATTATTAACTACATCAGACTATTTGCACCTAATTGATCACATCATAATCATCACTGAAAAGTTCATATTTGAGTCTCTAATTCAATGGGATGATCACTACACTTCCCCATCAAACACATGAGAAGAGAGATGGAAAACTGGGAAAACAAGTTGGAAACACAATCATTTTACTTTCCTTCTTTACACAGGTGCCAAGTTATCCCTAGAGAATAAGAAACAGTTAAGAAATAGTACTGATCATCCTAATAATGAAGTTATTTAAAGAGTGAAAGAGACCTTTTTCTCTTAGTAGTAATAGTAAGTAAAAGTGGAAGATCCTCAGGCTTTACTTAATGGCATTTGTTCATATAAACTTTGGAAGTTAGTAGTGACTACAAAACTTGCCCAAGTATTTCTGTTAAGTAAAAGGAGGGGGTAAGTTTTGATGACCAGCTCACTTGGAAATGGAAGATAAATTGGGGTATTTGCAGGCACTATGTTCTTTTCGAGCAGATATCTGCTCAAATTTTTCTTAGAAAAATTATTTGGATTATGTTCCCTGGATTAGATTTCTTAGGGCTCATTTTGCTTTTACAAAGGTGTTATCAGATCTGATTTAATATAGCATAAGAAAACATATTAAAACTACATTCTGATTATTTCCTTCAGCCTTCCCCTTCCCAGGTAATTTCACATTCATTTGCTAATTTGGAAACAGAGACTGCATATCAAAGGAAGGCTGGAGGCAATAATGAAGGCTGCAAATGTTTGCTGTTTCAGTGGTTACTGTTTTGATTTCTGAAATAGAGGGACACTTTCCACACACAGTGGAGAGAATTATATGAATAAAATATTATAAGAATAAAAGAAAAAGAAAGACAAGAGCAAGGCTGGTTCTTTGAAAAGCATATATGTGTGCACATGCTAAGTAGAAAACCTTTCCCAATATGAAGTGAAGCATGCTACAAATCTGACATCGAAATCAGATGCTCGATGTTTCTGCCCGAGAAATGATGTTTGCTACCCAGTATTTGTCATACAGTCAAAGCGTAGCTAGTAAATATATTTTTCCACATAGCAATGGTCTGATTAAAAGAATGATACACAAGTTTTGAAACACAGGAAGGCCAAACCATCCATTGCTTTCTTAATCTTCCTATTCTTCACAGTGATATCAAATGGCAATGAGTGGTAGCAAATTTACTTCAGAATGGATGTTCTTTTCATCAATATCTGATTAAATAATCCAATACATTCCACCAAAAAGACCCCCCAAACAGCAACCCACAAATAATCTTAAAGCTAAGGGAGTAGCACAAAGCTTAAAATAGCCCTCAGGTATTTCCAAACATTTGAATATCATCCCAGGTCTGAGCAAAGACTGATTAGAGCAAACAGTTTAAAATTGAAAATGGCCTATATTAGTCCATTATAGATAGGACTGCTGTGATTTGTTTTCAGTATTCATGTGGGATGTATTTGGTTCGGAAAAAGGTCCTTCAAGCTGAAAGATATGTTTCCTGATGTCATGATACTGTTAATGTGCCATAAAAATGATTTAGCAGTTGGGATCAAGGCACTGCATTCTAACAAGACAATAAAATAGCCCATATGGTATCCCATAATTATTATAGTGTCCTATGAATAAAATGGGAAAAAAAAATGTTCATATATAAACTATTTGGATTCTATATATAAGAAAGATATATTTCAACAGGATAGTACATTTTAACAGGCTAGAAAAAATCAATATGGTGCCACAACCCTCATAGTTTTCAGTTGCTAGCACAGTGTTCTGGCAGCATACATGAATAACGGACATGTGCATAGAGCTCCTGTGCATGAGAAGGGGAGACAGTGACAATGTGTGATGAACTGACCACAACCCCCATTCCCCATCTTCCCCTCCTCTGAGGAGAGGACTGATAAAGCAACTTTGGTGGGCACCTGGTGTATAGCTAGAGTCAACCCACCACAAAATATTTAGTGTAATCATTGGCCTAAGTTTTAATGTATCGTAGTTTCATTTTCCAGGAAAATACTGTTTCTATATGATTTCTAATGGTGCCTGCAGGATATTTATCTTTAAATTAATTGTATCTTTAAATGTTTATATGCATAGACTCAGTTTAGGAAACAAGAAATACAAAGCTTTCATTTGGTCATTCATCTGCACCATGTGGATGAAAAATTATAGGTTGACAATAGGAAAAAGATCACATTGATTATAAAAACCAACCATCTGCCCAGTTAAAATTCAGTGACTCCTCATGTCACATTTGCTGTATAAAAAATACACCTATTCCTAAGAAAAACAGAGGTGAAATAAATAAAATACCATTTTCCTTAGAGTTCTTGATCAAATATCTGTGACAAATACATGGGCAAAAGGATTAAATTATTGCTATTCATGTTTATATATAGTTTCTTCGCAGTTTTCCATTGGAAATGCGTACAATAATATGTTTTTACCTGTAGGGTAATTTTTCCACCAAAGTAGTTTTTCATCCCTTTTTTTCTCTTTGACAATGTTCAGTCTTTTCAGGGGCACGAGTTAGTCACCACTGCCATCCAGACCCAGCCAGACCAACTGAAACTGAGTTTCAGATTTCTAGGAGTTTATGTTTGCTGATGGCAACACAACTCATTCCCCTGAAATTATATGCCAGAATTGTTGGAAGTCGTCATGGGCAGCTCTCTGACCAAACTGGTGCAGAGTGGACATGGGCAGGATTGGTACTAGCAGCAGCACAAAGGCACTGGACGGACCTTGTCAAGTGAATAACAGTGGTGGTCCTCCAGCAAACTCCCTATCAGGATGGGGACGGCAGGCTGCCCGTGCCTCCAAAGTAACATCACTCATAGGAGATAACACAGGAGCGAAGCCCTGATTGAGGTGTTGGGAGTAATTAGCAATACATGTGGAACATGACTGATGACCTGAACAAACTAGGTAGTCTTTTTGTGCTGCCTGTCCATGAGTACTTGAAAGAGGGGCCTGGACAGTGCACTCATGCCTTTTTAGGGTTCACACAAACATGAAGGGGAGCAAAAAAAAAAGCAGCTCTATTGGTGCCTATCCAACATATATCCATTATCAATGATTATAGTTGGTCCAAGTTGTGCAAGAAAATGTATATGTTATACACATCTGTTATTCTCTGACAACTTACTTTACTAAAGACTTTTTTTCAGCCTCTTTCAACTCAACACACAGTGAATATTTACTGCCTGTCAGGAGTCACCAACCTCCCCCAGATCCCTTTTTCAAAAGAAAATAAAAAACTATAGATAATTGAATCAAATTTTAAGAAACCTAGATGCCTAGGAAGCTTCCTTAGTTTCTTCAAATTGCTCCCCCCTTACCACAATGCAGAACGGAAACATGGAAAAGTCATTGGTATTGCATGCTGAAGGGCTCCTATTTCTTTGGCTCCCACAAGACTACTTATAGAAAGAATATACCAGAACTGTAATACAATAAGCTATAATGTGAAACAACTGTAAGCACTTGAAGACCTTTAATACAGATGACACACTGGTCTTTTAAAGAATTAAATGTAATTTATAGAAGAAACTATCAGATACACAGGACCTAAATGACATTTGAGCACACAGCTTGCTTGCTTACTTGTAGGGATATCAATCAATTTATTAAGAATTATTCTGCACCCCAGTGTTCTCCTAAAACTGCCTAATGTTTTGGCAAGCTACTTGAAAGGGTTCAGTAAGAATTTATAAGGGCAGCTTGGAAACAGGATTTTTTTTTCTGGCTCAACAAAGGGGATACTGTTTCCCCTCTGAACATATCTCTGTTATAGTTTAACACAGTAATGGATAGGTTTGCCAAAAATCACAGTTTTTAATGGCCTTCAGTGAAACAGTAGATTTGTCTTTGCCTTCATGCTGTGTCCTGCATTTATGCTGTTAGAATTACTCTTAATCTGCCTGGAAGTATCAAATGCTCTTGGCCTTGAGAACACAAACTTGTGCACACAGTAAAAAGTACAGTTTGTAGAGTAACCACATTTTTCCATGCATGCAGAAAAGTAAGCAGGACTGAAACTAAAGGATCTAATTTCGAGTATTTTCCAGCTCTTGACATAAAAATGGCAAGAAGGCCTGGGCAAATTTAAAATGTGGTATTCATATTGCCTGCATAAAATGTGCTAAAGTTGCTTGGATGATGTCACTTGAGTAACACATCCAAGCTACAGATATTTTTGAACTCTGAGAACACTTAACACTTGGCACTGACCACAGATACATAGGGTGTGCAAGGCTGCACACATAAAATCCACTTATAGCTATCTCAGGTCATTAGTAAACAATGCATGTCTTTGACTACAAACGGCAGAAAGTGATATCACACATGCTATACAAAGTTATTGCAACTTTCTGGTTTTCAAACATTTCACTTTGACAAAAGCAATCAATAAAACATCAAAGTGGTATTTGGAAAACATGAACCCTTACTTGTTTGACATTAGGTTCAAGGAAAAATTAAACATATAAGGGTTATCAATGGTCTATCAGTTCCCAGGACTTTTGTTTCTTCAGAGTTAATGTGTGTGTGTGCTCGCACGCGCGCGCACACACATTTTAGAGTACTACAGGAATAGATTTATTAGAAAAAGCTTATTTTGGACTCCACTCATGAGAAAGCTGTTTGGTATGGAACATGATTTTTTTTCTCCATTTTTGTGAAAAATCTCAGGGGGAAAAGAGCTTGGCCATTTGCTTAGCCAGCTTCATTGTTTTTTACTCCAGTGACAACGTCCTCTAACACATCAAATGGAAATGGAGGACTTCAGTTTCTAAAAAAGTCCAGAAAAATTTGCAACAGTTGGAAGTCTTGCTTTCACCATCTCTTAAATCAGTGGCATTCTGCCACTGACTCCACTTCAGGAATTTTAGTTTACTAAAACAGTTTTTGTATTTTTTTTCAAATTATTTTTTTAAAAAAATATTTTCCTATTTCCCTGTCTTCGATTTTAGAATCCACCACCCAAGTGGCTGATCCACTGCCTCCCGATGGACTTTTCACAAGGCTAGAGACTTATACTTTGCAGCAGCATTTTAAGGGTTTTGCCAACACTTCTGAAGAGGAAGATTGTTTTATACCCAAGATTATCTTAAACAATGGAACATCTTTTACCTTATCCATTTTAAATCCTACAGCTGTCATTTTACTTAATAATTATTACATTCACCATGTCTTAATGCTAAATGAATAAATCGCACTTCAAAAATACTGATATTTATAGAAGAAAACAAACTGACTGCTTTATTGGATAGTGCTAGACTGATAAGACAGAACTACTGTAAACCAAAGCTGCCACTGTTTCTTACTAAAGAAATATAAGGCCACAATAACTGTGAAATCCTACCTATTATTTTAATTCTAATGCCAATAAAATCAGAATTGCTTTTTTTTTTTTTTTTGATGGTGTGTGTCAGCCAGCACATTCTTGTGGAATAGTTCTTATAGTTTCTTCTAAATTCAAGAGCAAGCAAAGGATTTTAAAGGTGAAGCTGAGCCCTTGAAGAGAAGTGCACACTTTTTATTCCCTGTTTCTTCTATCTTATTAATTCAGAACTTTGCATGAAAAAAGTGGCTGTAATTAGCCTTGACATGGACCAGTGCCAGGCTTTTCTATCAAGTTTCTTTCCTGTTTATGTTTGAATTACTCAGGGGCTGCCTCTGTGTGCCCTTTGGTCTCAACAAATGTGGTTTTTTCCCTTACTCACATGGTACAAAGAATGTAATCTTAGTTGACTGGAGTCTGTGGAACATCATATTATTTCCTTGACTTATTTGAAGATTCACAAGCTAGAGTGGGGAAAAATGCTTCCGCTGAATATAGGCTGCAATAGTAAGAGGATGTGCTCTTCAGAGAACTGTTGCTTTGCCCAAAAGCCTTTTGCTCTGCATTGATCTAAAATTGTGTCTAAAAGGATCAGTGTAGATAGAAGTTGAATGATGAGGCTTCCAGTAAGCGGTTCTTTCCCTCTGCAAATTTGACATAAAAGGGATGTCTAGTCCAGGGTGAGAACCACAGTCTGCCTAGTCTAATGTCTTATTTATACCTCCTACCAAATGCTTATGACCAGACATATTAGAGTTTTACCTTTTTACTATAATAAAAAAGTTTGTTTCAAGTACACATCTAATTAAAAAACAACAGGCAGTGCACAGAACATTTGATTCAGGAAGAATATGGTGTCATTTTAGTAAAGCAACTAACTTTTGTACCTGTGACTACTCAATTTCCCATCTAGTTTTTATTTGGTTTCACCTGATGACCAAAGATTATTATCATAATATAAAGGAAAACATAAGGAAATGAAACCCCCTATAAGCATTATTTTAAATGATGGAAACTGCAAGTGAATTACTTCCCCTAAGCAGCTATCACAACATACTTCAAGGTAAGTGATGGTATCCAAAGGTTACAAGGTA
This sequence comes from Coracias cyanogaster, assembly GCA_033124195.1. NCBI lineage: Eukaryota > Metazoa > Chordata > Aves > Coraciiformes > Coraciidae > Coracias > Coracias cyanogaster. The sequence goes on along the minus strand of JAVSBS010018841.1, from coordinate 24,906 downwards.
CCCTTTGCTAGAAAAAGAACTCAAAATATCCATACAGATCATGATGACAACAACTGGACACACTTCAGGAAAGAAGATGTCTCATTTTTTAGCTTATTTATAAACATAAGTTTAAGGGAAAATTTTTAAATACAAGCTCTCCCTTCCTCATTTTTGCACTGGAGATTTTGTACCTGTAAAGTGATTTGCTTATCAAAAAACCTGGACCTACCAGGTTATCAGATTATGCATGTAACTGATAAAAAAATTACTTGTTCAAATATGGGATTTTTCACAAGACAGAATTCGATTCAAATTTTAAAAGTGTTTCTGAACAATATAAAGATGATTACTTATCTTGAAACATTTTCAGTGTCACAACCCCTCCTGAATCTCCTTGAAATGTCATTGAGAACTATTAATTCTTGTTTGCCAGAACTTTGCTTGCCCAAGTCATGACATCTAACTTTGGAAGCTCTTCCCTAAAATATTTTTAGAACTGGGGTCTGTCCTAAACACCAACAAAAAGTTAAGGCACAGGGAAAGGAATTATGTGTATAATACTGTTTCAATAACCTTTTATACTCACTGAGTTGTAATTACATCTAAATCTCAACAAAGGCTCCTGAAACATGACATCAAGATGAATATACATTTATATCTAAGTGATGTTTTTAGTGCAACTGCAAGCTGTTGGTGTAGCAGTGGTCTCATCTTTATACTGTTCTTGATGTAGTTGTCTGAGTTTTACAAAAAGAGCAGGAGTTGAGACATCCTGCACTCGTCTGGTTAGATTTATTCATAAATACATTTTGATTGGGTGACCTAATTGAGGACTGAACTAAAGTCCCCTGGCTTCTGTCTCAATACTATCATTGGTGACTTAATGGGTCAACATGGTCTGAAATGTCCATTCCCTGAGCAGACACAATTTTTCTCTGTCTAATTCCTCTAGCCTCCAGCTATTTACATAGGGTCTTATAGATTTTTTGTGTATGAACTCTAAAACTATCCTTCAGCTATCATTCCATTTGTAAGGTTCACTGATCTCAAAGCTATTCAATATGAAGGCTAGTTTGGAGAACATTATGTGTGGAATTTTCTATACATACAAATGCATGCAATGCACAGACAAATTCACCATCAGGAGAAACATATTTGCGTATTTTTCCAGCCATAAGTGAAAACATTTAGCATTTCAGAGAACTGGTTATGGCGAATTGAACTCTAAGCATGAATTTCAAATTACAGATAGTGAAGGCGAAAATACAACTACTGCTAAAACCTACAAAGAAATTATCTTTCCAAGCTGAAACATGTTAGGTCTTCCTATTACTAGGATACAATTGTCAGACTTTGTAACAACAGATTCAAGACAGCATAAACGTGATGATTACCCATTAGTTATTATTCTCTATTATTATTTAATACATTGTATTGTGTTGTGGTAATAATGGAAGATAATGTGCCTTGGGAACAGAGCATCCCTGAATCTCATTAGAAAATAAATATATAGAATAAGAATGTGAGAGATAAAATTGCTTTTCTGTCTGCCGGTATAAATGGAACGGTGTATTACAGGGATGGAATAATGAAATGCTCTCAGCCCAGTAGTCTACATATGAACATCTCCACTACACGCCAAGGAAAATAAAGTTTAGCCTACTACACACACACATTCACACCAAGTAAGGAAATGCAATTCTGAGGAAGGAGAGTTGACTTGAATTAAAATTTTCACTTGGAAAAGAGGGTAAATCTCTGTACTAGTTTTTTACCTTTGGGATCTTGGCATAAATCCAATCAGAGGTTCTAATTAAAATGAGTTTGATAGTCTCAGCTTAGTTCCTAATTGATGGCAGTTCACACTACAAAACACATACGGATTCATTACAGTCCTGCTCAGCTGGCAATTGCTGCTCAGAAGGAGCAAGAGGAGGTAACTATTCCAGCAACTGTCTTGCATTTTAGGCAGTGGTCCTTTTTGGGATTGAAGAGGGGTCATCAATAGAGCATTAGGTATCAAAGATCAAAGCACTGCTCTAGAACTAACTCAAATGTAGAATATTAAGTGTACTTACCAGCCATCTCTTCTAAGTCTCAAAAAAAATGGGTATGGAAATTTTGACATGTTCCAGGGAGAAATCTGCACGCTATTCCTTGTTCTTAAGTTGTATATCGTGTTCTCAAAATGCAATTCACTTCAAACAGAATTTATTGCTTAAACTCTTCTAAAAATGTTTTACTCAAATTCACCAGAAATACAACTTTTTTCTTCCAAAACCATCATTTGGTGCTTTCTGTCAAGATGGTCACAGTTTCTGCATAGATAATAAATAGCAAAATATTCACGTCATACTAAATATGCTGATAAGAATAAGTAATTTTAAGCTCTAGTGCCAGCCAGTAGAAAGATTTTGTAACCTGCAGTGTATAGTGAAATGCGCAATTCACTACTTGGTGAAAAAGAAACCAATCTTTATAGCTGGGCTTGCTTTGCTGACCTAATCAGCTCCTTTTCTAAGCTTCTGGATGTAAAGTTTCCCAGAATGAAAGAGGCTCAAATAATCTGCTATGCCTTGAAACTTCAGAGTAATTTTGTAAAGTGACATGCTCCTTCTTCAAAGAAATTTTATCACTGCTAATTACATATGTAGTCTCTTATTACTAATGACTTTGGATAGAACAAAAGAGAACTGCTACCTATACAAGGAGCATTTTCCCTTTTCTTATCTTCACCAGACTCTTAGAGTGCCTTTGCTTTTCTTTTGAGGGAGTCTTATCTAATCTTCCTGGAGAAGTGATGAGAATAGCCTCATTGGCCTCAAAGGCCTCAAAATAATACAGTAGAAACTCAAGTTTTAAGTTGAGTTTCCAGTTTAGATGCAGATTACATACAGGTCTCAGCTGTGGTACCTCAACTTCTTTTGCCTTTTTTTCTTTTTTTTTTTTTTACAGAAATAATGAGACTTGTCTATAAAGTAATACATATTCCAAAGGGGGGCACCAGGGATACAACCCAACAAATACAACATAAAAATCTGAATGTGAGTAATTCTGACAACACACAGACAAGATACCAAGGATGAGAAGGATCTTGAGCGTAACACATCTGCTAGCCATGCACAATAATGATAAATTACAGCCAGTAACTTTGTCTGAACTAATTATAAATTTGGAACATGCCTCTGACATTTTATCTCAATGCTATAGTGATGTGACTTTATGTCATGTTTTTGAAGACCTAGAAGGACCTGGGATGGGTTTTCTGAAGCATCTGCATGCCTCACTTCTCTTTATTTCCAACCAACTACTAGAACTCAAGTACTGAAATGTCAACAAAAACCCAGGATATTCATTCAGGCACTTATCTGCCCAAAAGAAAAGAAGTTGTTACTTTGTGCCAGGTGCACTTTTTGTGCTTGACAACTGGTATTACCTGCAGGACATATCATTTTCCAGGAACAGCACTCTCCCTAGTAGCTTCTGGACACAGTTCAAGCTGTTTACAAGGTCTCCGTATAGCTTTGGTCATAAGTCTTGGCAGAAGAAAAATTGAAGTGGAACGTTCCTGATGCTAATTATTTTTTCCCCTTTGCTGTCAATTTAATTCTATGGTTTCATAGCTTTAAAAAGCACTTTCCCAAACTCTTCCTTACATTAAAAAGAATAGATAATGCAACCATTAGCAAAACAGGCTTTTGTGGGAAAATGTTGCTTTTTTGGGTTTTCAACATTTTTTTGCCCCCATTTCACTAGATAAAGACTTCTGTTTCTTGATGTGACATTCACCTTAGAGTGGTGAAGGTACATGTTATTCTTTACATACACAATACATTATTTACATTGTTTTAAAGAAGGTATTCTAAAATATTAAATGTAAAGTAGATGTAAATCCCCTATAGTACAGGTACTGCAATGTATAAAAAGGTAAATAAGTTTCATTTAGTCTTTAAAGAAAACCTTTGGGGCCTCTTGAAACACGTGTATGAATCAGATCCATATTTGCATGGATTTTGAGAGATTGTGTCCCTATAGTATGTGCCATTTTAAACGGGCTTGGCATTTTCAAAACATTATTTTGTCTAACATTTGTGTTAACAAAAATAATAACTCAGTGCACTTGAATCACAAAGTGTCTATCCAGAATATCATCTAGAGGGAAATAATAATGAAATAAAAAATAAAGAAACATTTCTTGTTGCATTATGCCACTACCCTGGAGTGATGCAGGGTCTATAACCCACTATCTCCCAACCTTCAACCGCTCCCTTTTATTACAGCACTAGATTTCCCACTTATATTTCTTTTTAATTGTTCACGTTTTCTCAAAACACTCTTACTTGACTTGCTCATCACCAATGAGTACTTCTGGCTCAGCTTTTACCTACATATCACTCCTCAATCCAATTCATTTCACAGACTGCAAGTATTTCTATGCCTGGAGTGTAACTTTTTGTTCACCACACAAGTTTAGCTTCATCCCTGAGGCTGTTCAGAGACACATACTAAACAAATTAAAATCAGCTATTGTTTTTTCAGATGATGTTGAGCACTGTCTGCAGTCTGTTAACAGGGAAAAAACCTAGCAGGGCTGATGCTATTCCACATACATGAAGCTATCAATTTCCTGTTTCCCATCATGTGTTTTCTATCTTGTAATAATATCAGACTATTTCACTAATTTTACAGCACAACAGGATTTTTATTTCTGCAGATGAAGAAAAAAAGCACATGGTGAAATTAAATGACTTCAGTAGAGTCGCACAATAAAATTAAAGCAGACAGAGATTCTGGGTTCCATCTCAGTGACTTACTTAAAGACAATAATTCCTAAATGTAATTTTTTTAAAAGGAATAGAAGAATTTCCCTAATTTTTAATATTTTATAACTTAAATTTAAATTGAAAGTTTGCTGAAATACAGGATTGGATTTTTTTATTTAAAAAGAGTCTTTTCCTTTTCATTTGAGTCCAGTCAATTTCTTTACTCAAATTCTGAGTTAGACATGTTTTTTTCTTTTCAACTGTTCCCTTTTCAGCAAAGTCAAAATCAAGCTTTGTTCTTCTGCATATTGAGCAAAAGCATTCAGTCAAACAACACCTCCCAATGTAAAAGAATCTAATACTGAAATTTGAGCCATAATCCAATCTTCACTAGCCACATATAAAGCATGAGCTGTATAAACTTTTATGTGTACATCTGAACACCACACATAGTCTCTACATTTCTCATGCAAAGCTATGAGTCCTTATTCCATGTTCAAAATTAAAACAATCCCTAATCTGCAACCATCAGTTGAATAAAAGCATTAATCTAAGAGGTCTGGTTATCAAAGCTAAAAGACCTTCCTGGCTTTAGTCCCAGTGCTATACTAATATATCTGCAAGGAGGTGGGGAAAGCTAAGGGGTTTTGGTTTGGGTGGGATTTTTTTTTTCCTTTTGGGGATAGGAAGACCATTTGTAGCATATGTCCTACATCTGGCAGTAGCGCACTGATAAACATGTGTAGCAGCAGGAACCCAATTATCCCTGTTGCCCTTTTTAGAATTACTGTGAGTTGTGTTCTTCTAGGCAGCGGAAGTAACACATGAAGGCAAAAGGCACTGTTCTAAAGTTTCCACAGTTCCTGGGCACAAGTCCACAAATTACATGCAGTAAAACTCTCCTCACTTTGGAAGTCCATTTATGTTCACTGGCCGCAGCGCTGGGGAGCAAGGTATGTATCTCTCGACATAAGGCTAGGAGGGAATGACCCAGGCTGTTTAGGTGCGTGCTTTGAAAAGATAAAGCATCTTGGTATTTGTCCTAGTTAGCCTAGAGGAATGACTCTTAAGTGATATATATATATATATATATTTTACTATCACTGCTCAGAAAGTTCCAACTGCAGCCACGATAGAAAATCATTTATCTTGGACATAGGAAGAATTACATGTACTGGTTTTCGTAACAGAGTTCCATATGTGAGTCACTTTCAAGTCTGAAATGAGATGAAAACAGTTTTATTTCAGGAAATCAGCATCACTGAATTAATACATAAATAATCACAATGCCATGAGCAGTTAGTACTAAGCTTTATAGTATTCTTCAAGAAGGAAGGTAAGTATTGTTACATTTATTTTTAAAGGTGGTAAACCCAAGGGTAAGTACCTAAATAATCCATCTGATGATGTTGCCCAGAGCTGCCACTAGAGCTGGGGTCAGGATGTGAAACTGCTGTCTCCCAGCACCATTGCTCATTGCCTGCAGTGCAGCTGCAGGCTTCCAGCATTTGATCCAGGACTCTAAAAACATACAGATGGTGGAAATGTTCACCCACTGGAGCTTAAACTGACTGTTGCTCTCTCGGCTAATATAACAAAACCTACGCATCAGTGGAAACGTAGTACACTACATTTTCTCCTCTACCTCCCAACCTATATGGTCCCAGTGCTTGGCAAAACCTGTCACTGGGTGTCTTCCCCACATCTGGTGGGATGTGGCAAAACCCCCACATTTGATAATGATGTTAATTCTGGTCAGCTAGTTGGGATTCTTTCCCAAGAAATCATAGCGAATGATTGTGTCCTGCTGCCAGTTTCCATGATAGTGGTACTACTTCCAGGGAGGTCATATAGATAGCCCCTCCTCCTTGAATTATCATCACAGTCCTTATGTCCTTTTTGACTCCTCTTTGTTCCTTTATGGAACAGTTTAATTGGATGCAACAAACTTGTCAAAGGAGACAGGAATTTCTTAATGTCTTTAAGTGTGCATATTCTGTGCATTCACAAATGTTCAGACTACTGTCTGAAACATAAAAGCACTGGTGAAATACAGAAAGTATACTGGATGGGTGCCATTAGGGAAATAAGTATTTAAATGAAATTAGACAGAGATCTCAGGTACAGAGAACATAAATATTTAATTTGGAGTTTCACCAAAACACTAGGGCTAACACCTTTAACTTGGCACAGCAAGATTTTCAAGCAACCACAAATTTTATGAGGACCTCAGATTTCACCTCACCACCCTTTAAAGGGTTGGTTCCCCAGTGGAAAAACACAGTGAGAGTCTGATTCTTTATTAGTTCAGGTGGGAATTTGGGCTTTGGTTTTTATTTCATTAACTTAACAGAATTACAACACTCATGCATAGAAGTTGGTGGTAAACAAAAATTGCTCCTGAAGGTTTTACCGGGAATTCATTGCAAGGACCAATTAAGACAAATATGTCTTACCTATGGAATGAATTCAAAAAGAAATGACACAGGCATCACAGAAGTTCATTAATTTTTGTATGAAAATTAAAAATAACCTTCTGCTTTTTAAAAACTTGCCTCCAGAACTTAAAATTTTAAAAGAGTTACAAAAAGCCTCAAAGGGAAGAGAGTAAATAAATAGTTTGAACAAAGCATCCTGTATAAAAACTTTGGGGTTTAATTTTATTTTAGTAAATGGTTTTGTAGAGAAAGGTGCTGTCTCTTCTATTTATTTAGTGGGAATACTGCTAGTAGCAGAAGTCCGAATAAATCCAGTAAGTGATAAAAAGTCTTTCAGATACAAAGATCCTTAACGCTGTGGCACATTATCAATTTAAGCACAGTGGGTTTTAGACAGATAATTTACAAATCTTGGCTAACCAACTTGAGCACTGCTGCAAAGAAGACTAAGAGAGAGGCATTGTTTTGAAACCAGTAGCGCACCCTCTCTCTGTCAAAAAAATCTTTGCAGGCACTAATAAAGAATTTTATATACCTTCAGTATCTCATCTGTGTAGTGCAATGAGGCAAGAAGTAAAATGTACACAATTAATTTTCTATTGTATGGAAAATATGGATTCTATTCTATGTATGCAAGCACAAGTTCTAGTTCAACTTAATAAGCAATTTTACTATATGATTATGCAACTGAGATGACAGGAATTAATGATCTTAATCTCATTTGCATATATTCCTAATTCCCCCAGCAATGATAGGTGTGTACTGTGATGACAGACCAGCATAGCAGATCCTCACCAAGCACATCCAGACTAATCCAGTGCGAGGTTCAGGAGGAGGAAGAGTTGCCTGTAGCTGCACCAGACTTGCACAGGACCAAAAAGAAGCCAGAGATCTGCTCTGCTTGCTTCTATTTCCTCTCTTATCCCACATATCCCCAAAAATCTTCTGATGTACTTTAATTTTCTCTACACCCAAACTCAGAAATGGTTTTTGGAAGTTCTGTAATTGGATTAAAGCAACAACGAAGAACTCAACAATTTAGAGCATGTGTATTTCAAAACAATGTTTCTTTGTTCAATAACAATACAAATAATTAAATATTTCATTGCCTCTCAGTCTATTGAATAAACAAATTATTGAGAAGTGGTATACAAGGCCAGCCAGAAAAAAGAGGACAGATAGATTTTATCTTTTCTAATAGCTCAGCAAAATTATAACATTCTGTTGACTTTTTATTTCAAAGTAGTGACTAGAGCCTGGTGAACATGAAAATATACTAGATATTATTTAGGAATGCTAGGGTTAAAAAATACCACACTAGCAAGCAAATTGAAATAGCCTGATTTGAAAAGTGTTGCATATTTAATGGTTATATGTACATTATCATTAGAGTGTAATGACTAGCTTTCCTGGCATAGAAATCTGAGTAAGTTAGCCACAGTGAGTGAAATTCAGTGACAAAAGTCACTAATTTAAATGGGACAAGAACTGCGTTCTGTATGTGCAGAACAAATGGCAAAACAGGTTCAGCCTCTCTCTATAATCCTGCTTCAAAGATTATACTAAATAAACAGATATTTTTCTTATTTCAGTGTAGCGTACCTGACTCTTGAAATGAGACTTTAGCTCTTGGGAAAGTTGATGGTATATAATTTCCTCTCATTTAGACAGATTGCTTAGAGAAACATGCTAGCAATAAAGATAAGCTTTATTTATCATAATTATAGTGACTTGTTCTTTTAATTAATTTTCCAATTCACACTAATGTTTATATATTAAACAATTTACATTACTGCTAGTGGAAGTAATATTGATATTACTCTTATTTTAAAAAAGCAACCCTCCATTTATTACATAAACATATACTATTGTGTAATGCAACATAGGAAATCTGCTTTGTGTACCATATCAGAAATTAGCTCATCAAATATGTTGTATCTGGTAGAGACTAAAGGCTATTAGAAGCATCATGTCTCTTTTCTCATCAACTTATCAAATTGTTGCCTGACTGGCATTTCCTGATTACACACTATCTTCTTTATACATTTTCTTACACTTCAGTACCCGGCTCTGTCAGAAAATGATGGCATCTTTAAATTAACTTCCATCCATCTTTAAATTACTTCCATTCATAACTCCTTTGAGCCAGAGCCAAATTAAATTCCAAGGAGCCTAGAAGGGGAAGAGCTTATAAAGAAAGTGAGGATTAATGTTGTTTAAATGCACATTTTCTTAATATCTCAAAGTTCTCTTGCCAATCTTGCTTGGATGTTTACTGTTGTTCTGCCAAGTTGCTGACAATTGTGACTTCTAAATTGATTTCATTGTTATAACCGTCAGATGAATGAAAATTAAATTTAGTTACTATATAATCAGCACCACTATCAGAAATAATGGTGTCTCCCTCAGTATATACTTTGTACCATGCCCCTTTTTTTAAGCAGGACGGGAATTTAATTCAGTCCATTCAGAATGCAACAGTGTTCAGAACTGGATGACAGGAAGGGGTCTGAAATGTTTGTAAAAATTCAGTCTTTATGGACCACTGGGTTCAATGCCTTACTCACAGATGGGAAGCATCAGGGAAACCACCTTGAAAGTGCTGGGGAGCAATCATGGGGGCTTGAAGGAAGAGCTGTCCCCACAACAGTTGCTCTGGCACTGCTGCCGTAGAAGAGGGCCATGGGCAGGGCACGGGCTTTTCCTTCACTGGACATCTCAACCTCTTTTTTGGTTTGACAAGATTTTTTGGTGAATTGGCTGCTGCTTTTCCCTCCAAAATGTGAGCTGACAATGCACTGCTAACTACACTAATAACACCAAGAAATAAATGGTGTCACTTAAAAGTGACTAATGGTTCATATGTGTCTTTTGATCTCTCTATGGAGTGAATCCGAACACGTAAAGTTTATTTTTATAAATATTTTTCTACTGTTTACAGATATCTTCCAAGTAACATCCTTCTGTCTTTGTTAAATTAACTAACCATGCCATAATTCACTTTGATATTTATCACTTTCTCTAGTTTTAATACTTTATCTTCTCTCAGTTTCTGAGTGATAGAAGTGTCCACAATATGCCCTGCCCTGAAAAATGACTTTAGGTAGACCTCATAGCTATTCTTCTTGCCCAGCCTTTACTACTCCTTGCTCTTGCAAGGCATAGTTATATGTCCTGTTCTACTAACTAGTATTGTGCCTTCTGATTTTTTTTAGAAGGATGTAATCCAGCTTTTATAAAAATTGACATCAAGTTCAGTGAGGCTAAGTTTTCATTAAAAAGTTGGTTTTTAGCATTAGAATCTGAATAGTGGTTAGGACACCTGCCTGTAATAAACACAACCCAACAGGGATGTATCTTGATACCTTTCAAGTCCTGTCAGGTATTTTACTGGCCTGACAGAGTATATATATATATACACACATAAAGAAAAATGTATGTGAAAACATATATCTATTTGAAGGGATGCCATACTCATAATCACTTCCAAACCAGGATAGGACAACCTTATTAAACTGTGTTCAGTAGCATTCAGCCTATAAAAGAAAAGTAACATGGAAGGAAAGTGACTGAATACAGACAGACAGCACATATATGTGATCATAAATAACATTGATTGTATTGACAGTGTTGTGTTTGACTAAGTATGTTTCCATTTTAGTGTAGGATAGGAGCACGCTCTTTGGAGAAAGACAGGGATTGACAGAATTGGTTTCTCGGGGAATTTGCACTGCATTGACCCTTTTGCAAGGATTCAGCCATCTCAGATTCAAACATTACTCAGAAAATGGTGCTTCAGACCTAGAAGTAAGACAGCTTTTCCCTTCAGAGCTGCCCTCTGCAATCAACTGCACTGCCAGTTTGGTCTCTGTTTTCTCTTATCTCTGAGAAACTGCATTGTGATCTTAAATGTACACCCCAAATCAAATGACTTTCACTGTCTCCTTAATTTCTTCTCCTATGCAAAATAGAATATTTCAGAAATCTATATTATTCAATTTCAGCTGGTAAATTATCAAACAAGAAATAGTGCTCCAAAGAGGCATTTTATGTTGTTTAAAGATAATAATGTTCTTCAGCTTTAAATTTTCTCTATTTCAACAGATTATCAGAGGTCACAAAAACAATCAGTCAAAAATGCAGAATGCTAATTTTATCACAAGACATCTCAAATGCAACAACAAGCCCCTGTTTTCCTCAGAGGTGGAAAGAATAAGCAGTCCTTCTCTTAGAAGTAAGGGCAAATTTCATATTGTGAAAAATGTATTTTCATTTCCACCACAAATGAAAACTGATATTTTTCATTTTTCTCTGTCACTTACAGCACTTTAAAAAAACTGCTTACAATCATGTGCTGCTTGTAGAGTACAGAAAACATTGGGGTATTTCTAGTAGGTGAAAATAACATGTTTTATTCAACCACTTTGAGGCCTGTGTTAGCACCTGAGTGAGAGGAAGAACAAAGTATAATGGAGTATTAGATTAAACATTAACTAATTTTGCATCAATATGCCACTTGTTTAAAAAGCAATAATACTAGCATCTCGTGCTATTCAGAATTTGAAGAAAGAATATATATTTTATTGCAGTATGCCAGCTTCGTAACCAATGGTACCTTTTCTTTAAACAGTGCTTGCTCACTTCTGAAACACTTTAGGCTGTCAAAATCTCATGCTCTAAAATACAATCAAAGCTCATGCTTCTCAAGAGCGAGGACAGAAGAATAACCAGGCCCAGTTCCTTTGTTCCTAACCAGCTTTTGTTTCTAATCAATTTTTGTCATCCAAATCTGTAATTATGGTGTCGCTTTCAGACTGCAATAGAATACTGGGTTTACACAGCACAGGGAGAGATAAACAAGTACTCAGTGCAATTTGAAAGGTTTTGACCTTTAAAAGCTGTTAATCTACATGTGAATTATAATTAATCAATTAAAAGAGATTCAGTCTAGTACCAACATAATTAGATACAATTTTACTGCTGAGTAAGCCATGATAACCCCATACAAATGGAGACAGAGTCCACTGCTTCCTTATATTTTCAAATATCCCAACTCTGGAGTTTTAGCAAAAATATGTGTGTTTCCCAAGTGGGACGTTTATGGGTTTGGATAGCAGAACCTTTGGATGGCTTAAACTGTGTTCCAAGGTCAATTCTATAGAATAGGGTTTGGAAAAGTCTTCCTGTTTTAACCTACATACTGTCCTTAATTATTTCCCTGAGAAAGAAGGGAAGGAGGAAAATGCGATCGAAGGCACTGCAGTTAATGAAAAGAAGTGATATCTGATGACTGTTTTCTGCAGTCTGTGAAGCCAAATTCAGGGATAAAACAGTAAACAAAAAACACATAATGTGTGTTGTATTTAACCACCATAGCTAATAGCCCTCAACCTAAACCCAATGGGAATATGCAGTGATTAGAGACACCTGCAGGTTAATAATTGGAGGCATCTAAGCACAGAGGCAATTAATATAGGGAAACTCTCCTGAGGTTGGAAAGGCAGCACTGTTTAAATAAATAAATAAATGCATATGTATGCATATATAAAAGGGAATATTTCCAATTCCTCTGAATAGTCCAGCTTTCTAGAGGGACCAACAAAGTCATCACAGAGGCATCCTTCAATGTCAGTAGTAGCCTTGTCCCAGAAAAATAGCTGGAATAAATATTTTGATCTGTTTTCAATAGTTTAGTAGCCTGAAAAGTTAAAGTGTTTGAATACATATTTTATGATTGTTTGAAATTTCATTTTGGAATGTACTATTATGGACCCCTGACTTTGAAGCTTCCCTGTGGAAATTCCAAATTGATTTCAGAGGAATTTTTATGCCTTGTTACATTGCATAAGAAATATGTCCAAAACTCCGACATGGGAGAGACTATTGGAGAATAGCATTACAAGCCTGAATCCACAGAAGTATGAATGATCTGACATGCATCACTTAGTGAAAGGCTTAAGCATTGGTTAAAGCTTTATAGAAGAACAGGAAGGAGCTTGAGGGGTCCTATTTGGTGACCACTGTAACACTATGCTACCCTGCTATATTATCAAATTTGTAATTCCTTTCCTAGCAGCTTCAACAAAAACATTCATTAAAAAAAAAAAAAAAAGAAGAAGAGCTGATATTTGAATCCTTAGAAGAAGCCTGAACTTTGGTTTTAATATATAAGGTTAACATAGTTGGCATTTTAAGAAAGAACATGTAAGCCAGAAGAGACAATTTTTTTCCTGGACATTTTCAATCATTCAGTTAAATTTTCTTCCCCAACTGTGTATGATGCAACTAATGTTTCACTATTCATTTTCTCTTCAAACTCTGTTGTTAAAGTAGATGTTTCAAGGGTAAGTAGCAAAGGCTAATGTATTCCTCAGCAAAACAGAAAAATGATAAAGTGAAAAAAATACATTAAAGTACATTAAAGCATAACTCTGACCATGTGACCTTGTCATAAAAAACATTTTCAGAGAAAGAAATCAAAAACATTATAGAAATAGAAGGGCATGAATTATTTATAGGCATAAGGGTCCCTGGAAAACATAAAAAATTTGATCTTACATGATTCAGTTTAAGAACTATTCTGGTTGCTTTTCCTTGAATTTCTAATGAATAAAGAACTTGCTTCAATCTTCCTATGTATTCCCATCCCTCAGGTGATTTTGACTGGAAAACAGGCATCCAAGTTATCTAATACTTCTCCAATTTTATGGTCAGAAGAAGACTTTGTAGACTACATACGTATTTGGGGCTGAAGAGTGAATTAATGAGTGAACCATATTCAGATTTTTAAAAAAAGCCTCACAACTAATCCCAAACAAAACAAAACACAACAATCTAGGGCACTTTTCCCATCCTCTTTTGTTAGTGGAAAGGGTGAGGAAACCTCCTCCTCATCTTCCCCTTTCCACATGCAGCCATGAGGGCAGCAAGATGACTGCCACACCAACCTGCATTCTCCCAACTCAGTGTATATTTCCTAGATTAAGATTAATCTAATCAGAAACATATTCTAAAATACTGGAAAGAAGGGAGGAGACTCGCTTCCAGCTTTCAATTTGATCCTGTTAGCTGATAGTAAACCTTTCCCATCTTTCTTGCATTAAATTTCCAGAGCGTTTTAGCTAACATTTTCTAGCACGATGACATGTTCAGATGCAATCAGGACATGGCAGAAAGGCTTCTCTGAGAAGAAGGGCAAGTGATTTTCTTCTTCACATAACTCTCATTTTTGCTCTTTACATTGTCAGACTAAGTGGGCCACGCTGAATTTGAGGGAGAAGATAAACTATATTAAATTGTGTTCCAAAATCTTCAGAGAAATACCAGCGATAATTGCCTTTAATGTTAATTTAATAAGCAACATTCTTTTGTGCAATGTATCTGCATTGTGTATTCCAGAGTGGAATTGCTAATTGTAGAAGTAATTTTTGTGTTTACAGAAAGCCAAAATATAAGCAGAATAATTTATATATAAATGTCTCCTAGTGTAAGCATTTTCCATGTAAAACTAAGTTATAAACAAAGACAAAAAGGACATATGATTTCACTCAGAGACATGTGAGATGTGTAACAGAAATGGTGGTTAAGGCCTGTCTATATTCTTCCCTAAACTTCCTCTTGACAAAATAATTTTTCTCCACAAATTTCTTCACAGGACTTACTTGTAAACAGTATCATTCTTATTTACAATTATGTACAATCTAAATCAAGGTAGAATCAGAAGAGCTTCAAGATCTCTAGCAGAGAGAGAAGCAATAGTTTTGTAGAAAAGAAAAAAAAAAAGAGATGCAATTTGTCTGTTACCTCATCTATGAGTTTTTAGGGTTTATACAGGTAAATGTAGTCCTCACTGAAACATAGACATGACTGAGAAAGTAAAGCATGGCATATATATCTACCTAATAAAACTATATGAAAAATATGGCACAGAAGTAAGGAATGATCTCCTGAACCCAGAAGTCTGACTAGTATTAGGGTCATGAGGTCAGGGCAAGTTAAACCGAGGCCAGTGGCCTGCCTAAATGCTTTCACATGCCTCTTGCCTTGTCAAAGGGATTGAAGGGTAGCAAATGATGTGACATTCATGGAGGTGGGATATGTTCTCCTGCCTCACTCAGGGATGATGGATTATTACAGCCCGTAGCAGAGATTTTTCCTGTCTCAGTTGAGCTCTGCCATTTGGCTTTGTTAAAAACACAAAGGGGCTACGTTGTACAAATTGCCCTGTTCAGTGGTGGAACTGAGAAGTTTTCCAACAAATGCTTTTATATGCTTATTTTCCTGAAAACTTTACTACCTAGGTTCTTTATTTTCAAGACATTTACAATCCTAACCTGGTAAGAAGTTGAGTTACAGGTGACAAAAGGAGACTAACTGATTTGTCCAGGACCATACACACGGAGCAAGATTTGAATAGGGTATTTGTCCTCAGCCTAAGGTAGTACTGTAATGCCAGGATTTTCCTTTAATTTTTGGGATAAACGTAACATAGAAACAATAAAAATGCAAGAGGCATCTGGATGCTTTCTCAAAGAAAGCCTCTAAGAAGTTATTCATCTAAGTGATTTGATTGGGAATTGCTCATGCTTCTCAAGATATCTCTGATTTATTTGTTTTCATGTCATCAGTCAATTATTGTTTCATACAGTATATATGTACTATATATGTATATAGTTTAAGAATTACATGAATGCTGCTGGGGTAATTTATGGGACCTAAGAGATTTAAAGATGACTGCTTTTTCAAGAATTCTCACTGTCATTGCCATCAGTATTAATTGCATTAATAACAGTATCTGGAGTTAAAGCTTTAAAAATTAAAGTTTATAGAGCCCTAGAAACTGATGTTGTCAAACAAAATAACTTTAGAGTGTGAATATCTGTTTGGATAACCTATGTATTTCTCAACAAGCCAAGTATCATAGGTCTCTAGAGAATGCATCCAAATTATAAAGTAAACTTTATCACACATTTTCTCTTCCGACTTTGAAAACTACAGGAAGGTTTAGTAAAGTAAAAATACCTAACTATTTATTGAAGCCCAACTGCATACTTTCAGTTCAAACCTAAATATACTGCAGCTTGAAGCAAGCCTCTAAGAAAAGTGAAATATTTATAAAATCCTTTTTATTGTTCTTGAAAACACAAGCTTAATCTTAGCAGAGCCTTAACATTTACTAAGTTACCCATCACCAATGGATATTAATTACCCTTTGTAATGCTTCTTGTGGACCAAAGGATATCTTTGTCTAATACTGTGCTCCTGAAAGGATTTTATGGATGTTTGGGATGCTTCTACAGCTTATCAGGCTGTATAATACTGAAGGATGGCAATAGCATGGCCATATTAACATAGTATTACATAGCAATGTACAGTGCACATTCGTGTTTTTCACACTGATGGGAACACACCCTTGAAGATGCAAAGATCCCAAACCCACTTTTCTATTGTAGTTACTGTAAGGTATTGTGATGGTGCCCTTTGGTAAATGGTCAAGAAAGGAGAGAAAATAGAGGAAATGAGGAAAGACAAACTGAAGGTATTTTCTTTAATAAATCTACTATTTTCTGTAACTTTTAATAATTCAGAATTTTGAATGTCATTACATTTTTGCAGTCAACAATAGTATGTATGCTGAACGTTGGAAGCAAAACCAGATTGGAGTCATAAAATGAATAGGTAGATTTATGATATGCGGTCACTCTGGTGGAGTTCTCGGAGCAAAAAGTTTGGTCAATCATATACTCATGAAAAAACCCAGGTGCTAATTTTGCAAGTAACATTTTAATCTGCACCTGCAATCTGCTGAAAAAAAAAATCATAAAACTCCTTTTGCTTTGTGGGATGCTGGTAGGGTTGTAATGCCTATGATACAAATATAAAACTATTACTGCAATTGTGCTAACTTGAATGAAAGGTTGAGACAGAGTTATTAAATAATAGACTTTAAAACATGTAATATATGGCTGGGTTGTAGAATTAATATTTTCATCATTATTACCCTTATTTATATACAGTTCTAGCTTGTGATAATATTCAGTCAGCTGTTCTTAGATTTAAAATAAAGATAATTTTAAAGCAGATTTTTCCTCAACTCAGGGTGATCGTTTGAACACCAGCACATATATCTTAAATGCAACAAAACTGCATATTGTAATATTGTAATTTACCTTTCATGTATCCATCATGCCTCACCAAGAAGTTTAATTTCACATCCAGCTTTATGATAAGAACACATCTCTTCAGTGTATGCATTTTTTTTGTAATAAATATGCCTAGGCTGAGGTTCCTACAGTCATTACACCTGGCTTCCTTTTTGTCACACTGATCTCTTAAGATGAAATGTTTCAAAACTCTTTTCTCCCTGTTTCCAAACTTCAAGCTATTGTCAAATTATATTCTTTATATATGGAACATCTGTAAAAATCAACTTGTATTTTCTTTATGTGCAGATTATTTGTCAAATGAAAAGAAGATATTGCTGAGACTTTTTTTTTAATGTTATATGTATCAGTCCTGGGAGTCACTGTGTGTTTCAGAGGAGTATTTAGCACTCCTGTCAAAATATACATACATCTCTGAGAATTTATTGCTAATCAGTTTTGTGGAAAACAAGCAGTTGAACTCTACTTTCACATGTTATAATGGAAAATGGATGTCAGATATCTTGTGTTGCTACTCACAAACATTTGTACTGGAAGAGATTATCACCACTGGGATAACAAAAGTGATTTCAAGTAATATACCTGACTAAACACAATTAAGTAAACCAAGTTAAGGACTAAATGTTTATTGAAAACTGTATGATCAATCTGTATAGATAATTATGACAACAATATAAACTGAATGGAATACAATAAAATCAAAACTCAACGTATTCTGTGAGGAAATACTAAGATCAAATTGATCTTAGTAAACACATGAATCTTTTATCAAGATTTGTTCTATAAATATGCATTGCAATGCCTCATGTCTCCTCTTTCAGATTTTTGATGCTGGAAATATTTGCTGTTAGCTGAAACTTTAACTATACTATTTGTCTTTTCTAATTGTGTCTCCATTTACCATTATTTCCCAGGACCATGTGGCATGTCCAGTCCTCTGGACCTGCCTCCCTCTATTGCTGTTTCTTAAGATTTGTTTGCTGTTCATATCTGCATTGATCTAACAATCCAAAATTATAATCTCTTAAACATACCTAATGGAAACTTCTATGAGACTAAAGAGGTGATAGCCTTGAAAAGAGGAGAGGATAGGTAGCAAGCTTAAAGTTGAATACATAAAGATGCCCATATAGACACACAATCTTTTCCCAGGACACAAGAATCCTTTGCTCAGATGATCTACCAGGAGACTATTTTGTCAAAGAAAGTACCATAAAGACTTAAAAGCTGCTGACTTGTCAGTGGCTTGGCTAATTAGCTATGGAAACAGCTTGAACAGAAAAGATAATTCTTTCAGGTAATCAAACGCATAATAATTATAAAAATTGTGGAGTTTGATAAAAATAATGTATCACATTAACTTGTGGAACACCCCAGATGTCACAGACCCTAGCTCTAATGACCATATAAACTTTTTGGATATGAAGTAATTTATTATTAGCATAGGTCAGAATGTTTAAATGAGATGTTGGGATCTAAGACCAGCAAAAGCCGCAGACCTGCACAGCCCTTCATGGTTGCTGGCTGAGTCCCATAGTGATGGCAAGAGTACTTGCTTAACTTGCTGCACAACTGCAGGGTTAGATAGTTAATTGATTTCACAATTTGCTTATATTTTGTGGTGTAAAACCTATTTGCTAACTCTGTGGTCCAAAATGTTTTCTAGGTCCCTAGACTTAGCCCATTAGAGACAGTCTAATTGAGAGACTTATGAACAAAAGTTCACAGAAACTACCAAAGCCTCTGTTGACCTTACCGACCTTTAGATTGGACTATGAAAGTACATCTGCTTTCATTTAACATGAGACTCAAGTGTGATAAAGAGAGAAATATTACCTTTCACAGTAGTTTTCTTGAAATCTAATATTATCTTTCTTTTTTTGTGTGTGTGTGTGGTTCTTTTAACATTTATAGCTCTTTGTATATGGTTACTTTAGTAAAGGTAGGCTGCTGTAACATATATCCAGCTGATGAAGCTATTGGAAAAGAGAGGTCAAGAAAGGTGTCCTGGATACCATCACAAAAAAAACCCCTTCAACATTATTTTTATTTCAGTGTTCATAATCTGAGTGGGGAAGGAGGGAGGTGCAAATTACTTAGTCTATTATGCCAACAAACAGTTCCAGTAGCATGTTAGGTGAAGCCAGGCAGTCCGCAAAGAATGATACTGAAGCTCAACTCATTACTTCCCACACTTTTAATACTATGAGTCACTGTGAGCATCTAGGAAAAAAACATGTTTTGAAGCTTAAAGGAGGGCATCCATTAAATGTTTAAACCTGAACATTGAGCTTAGAGCTTTAATATCTGCTTACATACCTTACGGGGGCACTTTATCATAAATCAATGTCCAGCAAACACATAATACAGTGTTCAGATATGCAAATGGGTATGTACTGGCTCAAGAGAAACAGAGCTGAGCATACATGAAACTATAAAAACACAGGAACAGATTTTATCTGAATTCCGTGCCTGGATTAGAGACTACCTTGTGTCTACAAATTACATGGTAACACAGATGACTTCCTGAAGTGCAGCTAAGATGACGTGTGAGATAATGAAGCACAAATATATTTTTTTAAAAGATAATTTTGTTCAAACCTATTTTTATTGTTCAGCAGCAGTTTTTCATTCCTAGAGAATTCAGATTGTTGAGAATTCAGATTCAGTATGGATTAAAAGGAAGCAAAGGGAATACGGTTCACAAAGAAACAAAGTGTTAATGAGATGTTGCTCTAGCTACATAGTTGAGGTCATTTAAGTCATCCTCTCTTGTAAAACCAGTAGGAATGGCTGAGTGATTAACTCATTTGCTAAATGACTGAACTAGATCAGACTCTTGAGAAATTCATAGGATGAAGAGTAGTTGTTCAGATGTGCAGGTGCTACTACTCAGTTTCTGGAAATTATCCTCTTCTGGCAGCTATTTAATTCAATCTAATTACATATGCAAAATTCTGTTACTTTTCTTATACATGGTTCATTTTCTAAAACATATTTGTGTAAGGGTTATACTGCATGCGTGCTCAAATACCTGTTGAATAGAAATATGTTAGCCTATAAAAGAAATGTATGACACTGCTCAAAATAACTGTCTCAAAGAGGCACTTTTTCAAACACTCCAAGCAACAAGCAAAAAGAAGAAAAAAAAGTCTGCAGTTATTTAAAATTTATTTCAATGAAAGCTTATTGATACTTACAGCATTGTATTAGTATTTTCTTGACCTCTCTGATAAAAATCCATTGGATTTTTATTTTCCTGAGAGCTATTGGTCAGGTTTGGATATCATGCAGTTTAAGCAGCTAAAAAGTAATGCATGATACAGTAGCTGTAAAAGGTCAACCAAATGTACTCAAAGATGAAGAGCAGCAGACATAATTGTGCTGGAACTAGAGATTTATTAAGTCATCCAGTTCACCTTTCTTACAAAGCAGTGTTGTTTCCTGAAATTTAACTTCTAATTATTTGTTCAGTTCTTTTGAAGACTCGCAAAGGAAGGTATCTGAACATTCATTTTATCCTAATCTGAAAATGGTATTGTTAGCTGAAACTTTTCAGTAGATAGTTACAGTTTGGAATATTGTTGTAGTTTGAAAATCACCATAGATACTTATCACTGAAAAGCCGCTTGTTAAACTAAAAAAAATTCTTAGAAGGCTGCAGTAAAACAAGGGAAAGCCCATTTTCTACATTCTGTTTTCTTACATTCTTCTTTTAGCCATCTTAAGGCTTCTTATTCCAACCATATATTGGAGTAAACAGGCCTCTTTTCATTCAGATTCAAATAGGACTGTTCCTAGAGTTGCCACGTTGTTAAAGTTCTCCCAAGCATGATTTCTAAAGATACGCATAGACACTAGAGGTAAGAGGATAATTACTACTACTTTCCCTACTGTTCCAAAACAATATTCCATTATAATATTCAGGTTAGACTTTTACATCTTCCACTCACCCTAGTCTGTCTGCTCACTAGGAAAAATCTGTGAATAAAACCAGGATGTAATTAAAATCAAATCTGTTTGAATCTGTATCTGTACGAACCTTGTTAAACATCTACAGAGTGTAACAGTGAACTGCCTGTGACAAATTTATAACTGTGTTACTTCGGAAAATATTGTTC
Organism: Coracias cyanogaster; assembly: GCA_033124195.1. Classification (NCBI taxonomy): domain Eukaryota; kingdom Metazoa; phylum Chordata; class Aves; order Coraciiformes; family Coraciidae; genus Coracias; species Coracias cyanogaster. Next base: position 3,439 of record JAVSBS010018841.1, on the reverse strand, counting down.
ACTATTACATGGAAGAGAGTGTGGTTACTAATGGAGTTCATACTAAATCTGCACTGCTTGTTCTGGATGGCTGAAATCAAAAGAGCACTTTTCACCACTTGGAGTCTGCATGTGCTTTGAAAACTCTAGACTTCCCTTTCTTTGATCCAATGAAATGAAGTGAAACATGTAGCCTCTAGGCAGTCTTTAGGTACTGAAAGATCAAATAGATGCTATTACAGTGCAATTTGCTTGGTGAAGCCTAACAGGATGGATCTGCTCAAAAGTTACTGTGTTTTTTGCAGATCGCATAAAAGAGAAAAAAGTAACAAAAGCAAACTGATAGTACATTTGTAGTGTTGGTTCAAAAGTTGTTATCAAAAAAGTAAATTCTTTACTAGCATTGGTGACGTTCAAGATCTGTACATTTGGCTAAGGAATTGCTCTGAGATTAGATCTAGCCTTGCATTGTGCATAATGCTATCCTGGGTTTGACTTAAAATATTGTTGGTTTGTTTTTTTTTTTTTCTTTTAATCTGTTTAAATTGTTCATCAAAATAGAATTATATGTTCAATCTATACCTTATTTTGGTTAATAAACAAGTTCTGGTTTCTGTGCATGCATTCCTTATGGATTAAGTATTTTCATGACTGTGACATCTCTCTCCTAATTTAATTTTTGTTTCATCTCTAATTTCCTAGAGTTTTGCTGCTCTAGATGGATAATCATTCAATAAGCTGTAAGGATTCACAAACATTTTCTTGAATGAAATGTCAGAGTTCCAAATACCTACACAAGAGAAAAACCCTAGAAACTTACATATAAAAATATTCCCTCATCATACTTTGCTTATCATGCTCTGATTATTTTGTTACAAAAAAATGGAGTTAATATAAGACCAGTAATTATCTAATCAAGAGTAGCATCCCAACTTTTCATGTAAGGATTTGACAGAGGACAAAAGAGCTGTATTTGGAATTCACTGAATTTGGCACTCTGTGTAAGTTTAAATTGGAAATTACAGTATTTTTCCCTGCTTTCCTATAGATTATTTTTGCTCTACACATGATAATTTAAATAGTTCTAAGAAATCACACTTAACTACATGTAGTTAGTACCATCTTTCTTGGCCTATGATTCTTCAAATGCACAGTCCGCCCCTGCTTTACAGTAGGACTACTTATGTGGTTGTTACAAGTCAGCAACAAGATTTGCAGTGATGCACTTAAATCCTGCTCTCTGACTAGGCCCTGCCTTTCCTTTAGGTCTATATACAAACAAACACTCAATGATTGTGATGCAGGGAAATTTAATCACATCAAAAATATTGCTGTCATGCTCAGAACTGTATTTTATAAAGGGCAAAATGGCCTCAAATCAACTTTTACATTGTGATACAGAAAGCATTAATTTGGTCCATTGCTCCTGAAAACTTAATGGCTCATCAAATAATCAGTACAGTTCTGTTTTCACAAGGTTAATGTGAGAGTCAATGAAATATGCTTTAATTCTATAGAAAATAGTAATAAATGAGAAGGTGTTCCATGAGTCTCAGGAAATAAATTCTGTCTGGGTCTAGTAGAGGGAACAAGGACATGAAGTACCAGATCTGAAATTCTCATAGGCTACTTGGAAAAACCTAAACTTTTTTCTGAGCAAACTCGCACTTTTTTTTTGTTCATGACTATTTAAAAATAAAATTCCATCTTACTGATGGTAAAACTCTGATTATAAAAAAAAAAAAAAAAAAGCAGTCTTATTTCACTAAGATAATGCACAACTCCAACTGCCTTTCAAAGCTGTATGGAAATGAACAAAGGTCATATCCCTCCTAAAACATCTCCTTCCACCATACCTCAGAAAAATTCTTCTGCAGAGAATAACCTTGTCACCACTCAATTGGGATAAAATCACATTTATTTGTAAATCTAGCATAGAACCTTGAAATCTATGTCATTTAGATAAACTCTTCCTAAACTTCTTGACTTTTCCTACAATTCTGGGCATTAGTATTTAGCAGCACTGGATACCTGACTGATCAAAAAAGATTCATCAAAACAGATGTTGCTGTCAGCTTCTGCTAACCCTTTGTTTCCAGTTCTGTGTAAGCTAAACATTCCCCATGCAATGCATAACCAGAATTGCATATTTTTGCATTTATTCATAAATCTGTTTCTAGAAAACACATTGTAATTTTTCACGACTGAAACCTAAAATATAATGCATCCACATACACATACATTTGTTCACAAACAAGTTATGCAAACCTGCTATTAAACATTAATGCAACATCAGCTGGATTGATTTGCCTCTGCCAGGTGCTGGAAGCCTTTGGATCCCATTTTCTTTTTCATGAATGTAGTTTTGATTTTACAGATCTAATTTTGGATCTAATTTTCAGCAATGCCTAAGTGACCCAACAGCTGTAATCCTGTTTTTAAAACTGACTTAGCCTTCCCAAAAGCTAATGAATAACATTAGTTTCATTCACCAGCTGCCAGATTCTTCAAGTTGATGATGAACTGCCGGTGATCCAGAAATAAAACTATTTTTTTAGATTTCAAGCTTATTTAAAACTAAGATAAGTGTTGTTTTAATAATAGTATTAAAGCCAAGAAATGATTAATAATCTCTAAATTGCCTGTGATTGGTAAATTCTAAGATTTGGCTAGTGATACTTGAATATTCAAGGTTTGAGTCATGTCCCTTCTCATTAACTAGGACTAGCACATCCTGTGACACAGTTGGAAGACTTCCTTGAAAGATACAGTTGTTAGTTGGAGTGCATCAACTTCAGAGACAAAGGTATTTCATGGTTTTGCAATAATAACAACTCACAACTGAAGATCTCCCTAGACAGCCAACCATTTCTACTGTAAAGAAGGTAGTGTTACTATTAAAAGACTAATTTGTACCCTTCATTTTCATCAATGATTTTAATCTTATGGCCCAGTCTTCACAATGTTTTCTGTATGAGGAACTCAAACCACACTCAAACACACTTAATTGTTTACAATCTTTGTTTTTCCTTCATGTATGTCGAAACATACACTTTGATCTTATCTTCCAACAGATTAATGGCACTACACATTTTTATGGAAATTTTACATGACTGCTTGAAGAAAAACACCACTAGGTTGTTTTCTTTTTCTTGCCTACTTTTACAGTAAGTTTGTTTTTCTTCCTAATTAAGAGAAAGTGTGGAAGCTTCGATTTCTAAAGACACCCACTAGAAGGTAGGTGTTCAAATATTGTTGACTTATATGGGATTTAGGTATGCATCTGCTCTAAGACTCTCTGTTGACTCCTAGCCTAAAGTCTGACCAGGGAAAAAAAGTGGAAGTGGTATTAATATGTAAACTAACTGGAGAGGAAAGTGCGAAAAATTAAGATTCTTTCTTCCTCCTAAGTAAACATAGATTAATGATTGTTGGGGGGGGGGGGGGGGGGCGGGGAATA
>JAVSBS010018839.1:0-21380 GCA_033124195.1 Coracias cyanogaster | reverse complement strand
GAGTGGTTAGGACAGTTTAGATATGAAGAACAACAGGTCAGAGGTGTTAGGAACTGAATATGTAAAATAATAATTTGGAAAAACTGTTCAAGGGAACTTGTTTGCATCCTTTTGTCTGTAAAGATAGAGTGCTTGCTGGGGAAAAAAAGGGACAGTAAAGGTCGAAATGAAAAGAGTTAAGTATATTATGTCAGATGCTCCTGTGGAGACAACCACTGTAGACTTCAAGATTAATAGCTTGGTAAAGACTTTTCTCAAGGGGGTAAACTCTTCTATAAAATAATACTTTTTTGCTTTCTAAAATTCCCTGATGTTATTCCTAAGGAGCTTTACAAAAATGTGTATCAGACAAAGTTAGAAATAGGTCAGTAGGATTCTGTGAACCAAAGTAGCATAGGCATTCCTGTGCAGCATCTGGCATCAGCAAGGACTTGAGGAGACCGGACCTTTTAGGATTCTTTCAGTATTCTGATTTAATCTTTCCCATATGTCAAACACCAATGTGTAAATACAACTTTAAAGGAAAATTCTGCAGAAGAAAGCATCAAGAATGTGTCATTTAACTGCCTACTGCAATTTTAGTATCTTTGCATCTTCCATGTAGGGGTGGACAGGAGGAATCTTTCTATCTGCGGAGTTCAACATACATTTCAGAGGTTGTCCTATACAATGAAGACAAGTGTTTTTTTCTAAGCTGATCAGATGTATTTCCTTAGATGAAATAGGAAGCAAGAGCAGTTAAAGGGGTTTGGGTGTGGAATGCCCAGTTATGTAAGATTCATAAAATTCCGACCAAAAGCTATTGGTTGGACCCAAGTGATACGTTCTTGTGAAGATTTGTGTGTTTTCAATAGACCCTTAATTAACCATATAATCCCACATAGTAATTATATTTAATGAGACTAGCTGGTCAAAGATGGTATTTGTCAACCTGTAGTATATCTGTAGGGAACAATCCTGGGCATGAATCTTCATTTCTGAAAAAAAATGTGCTTCAGGAAAGCCAATTGTGAAGTTTTCATCAGCATATGGCTGAATGTGTAGTAATGTGTAGGATTACTGGTTTGCTATACCTGACTTGCGATTTCTTTCATGAAATTGATGTAAGATGTACCTCAGAGATGCACTTTTTAATTGTTACCATGTAGCGTGGTATGAATTTAAGGCAGGGATTCATTTTTCTCCCTGACTTGTACACATGCGAATAAGAATTACTTTGGCTCAAAGCTGAGAAAATGGGAGATCCGTGAGTAGCTCCCAAGCAGTCTGGCCTCAGTGGCACAATACTCAGCATGGGTCTGTTTCCTCACCTAACTCCTCAGCTGAGTGCTGCCAGGGCATCTGTGGCATGACAGAGATGCGGTTTCAGAGGGGAGAGGCTGGCACTCCGAAGATGCTGGAAACCTCTTAAGAGGTTTGCTGTGCTGTGGCTTTTCCTTTGCATTTAAGCAAAAGTTGTGAAATTCTGAAGCAGGCTCAAGAAGTCTTAATTTTTATTGCTATTTACCTTAGAGAGCTAGGCATCCTATCAAGTATAATTTGCAGTAGGACTGCGGCTTGTTTCCTTGTGTTCTTCCAGCAAGAGCACTGTTTGTCAGTCCTGAGGCAGAAGCAGCTTTTCAAATTTTTAGTCCAAATAGAATTATTTCACAGAGTGTTTGTTCTTAACTTGCTGGCGTAGCCTGAGAGGAGGTAACTTCAGTGCAGGTAATAAAGACTTAAATAAGATAGGGGTCTCTAAACAAATGAATGCTTAGACCCACTGCTGTTCTTACGTAAAGGTGTCTGTGCATGGAATTACCCCAGCAGAGCCACTTTGGTGTTGCGTAGCAGGGCAATTGGAATTTAATTTTGCCGCAATAGAGATGAGGGCAAACTGAGTAATAGGGAGTTATTTGCTCTGCGCAACCCAAGAGAGGCAATAGTAGGCATCTAGTCCTTGCAGTAGGCTTTAAAGGAAGCAGTAGCAACTCTAGATGGATAACTGGTGGAGCTGTGTGAACTTGGTGTTTAAGGGCTTGTATGTGGGGACAGTCATCTGTGGAGCACTGAGATGTCCTCACGTTCTGATCTGGGAGCAGTGTTCACGTTTTCTCTCTTCCTCTTCTCAACTAGCTGTCTGGGCCCCAATTGCTCTCTTCTTGGGAGCATGGAAGAGAAGGAGTTGCCATCTGTTACAAAATCGCTGTGTTATTGCCTCTTTATTGTCCTTCTAACAAAGCATATGATGGTGTGGACAGAATTGGGAGAGGGGCAGAACAGAGAGCAATAAGTGTGTTAGTGTCTCATGTTCTGCTGTCTGCTTCTCTTCAAATTAAAAACAAGTGTTATATTTATGCAACTTAATGAAATTGTACCCATCAGCCTAATGTGCCGTGCCGAAGATGTAAGGAATTGTGTCTTGTGCAATAAGTATTTCTCCTTATCTGTTCCAAAAAATACATATTAAGGTGTTACTGATCCTGCAAATTATAACCTTAAAGCCCTATTGCCTTGACACCTCAACTTGCAGATTACAAAATTTAACTTTGTAGAAAAGAAACAACGCAAAATATAAGGAGTATAAAATTTGTGTTTCACTAAAACAGTTTGGGTCTTAAAAATCCTTGAAACAATTTGTTCTAATTTGCTTCCATCAATATCTTGTGGCTCATACTTAAAAGCCTTTAAGTTTGCATGTCAAACATACATCATAACCTAAGTATGAACCAAGTAAACCATTGTTGAAAATCCAAATTGAGAAGCACTAAGGAAGAAAAATGAAACATTTCCTTTCCTATATTGAATATAATGGTGACAAGGAGGACGGTAGTGGTATTCACTTGCTGTTTTATTGTAGTTTTTTTTAATTAAAAATTTAATGTTCTTCCTTTTCTACAGCTCTTTTGTGAGGTAGCAGCAGGTGGCCATTTGTGGTTTTGACTGTGATCTTGAATGTGTTTGTAATTTCAGAATACCTGACGGTGTTTTCCCAGATGATTGCGTTCCACGATCCAGAGCTGAGCAACCACCTTAATGAAATTGGTTTTATTCCAGATGTAAGTGCTAAGGCTTCTTATTGTTCAAAGGAACTAAAAAATAGAAAATGAGGGCAACTAGAATGAGATGCCTTTCCAAACTGTTTCAATAGCAGTTTGACATAAGTGAAAACTTCCAGATTATCAGCAAGGTCTATAAAAATGGTAAAATTATTGTTTTACATACCTCAGTCCTTCCTGTTCTGTTGACACGGTAAATACAATAAAAATAATGCTAGTCAGTTATTATAACTTACAGATTCATTAAGAATGATTCAAAGAAGATTCAAAACTTTTCTATAATTTTATTTTTAAAGTGTGGATTAATACACAGAAATTACTGTGGCCATAAATGACTAAAAGCAAAATTTCTGCAAACTTATTAAATGCTTCTGGTTAACGCAAAAAAACCCACATCAATTTGCAAGTAATACAAAAAACCTGCAAGTGATGATTCATCTGTAGGTATGTTGGACCTTGGAAAATGCTCAGCAGTCATTTGTTGGAGTCTATCAGAAACACTGGACAAGGGCATAATTTGTGTCTGTGTTTATGCTTTCATTGGAAGAAGTCTGGAAGATGGAGGGGAAAAAAACTGAGAACACAGCCAAAATGTAGTAGAAAGGGAGGGATATATTGGAAAAAGCAAAATAAGGCCTTCTCTAGAGCCTCATTTTTAGCTATCCCTGTAAATAGTGAAGCTGCCCTCCTTTGTTTAGTGAGGCATGTATAGTCCAGAAAGCCAAGATAATACTGTATAAAAATATTTGTCTGCCTACTACAGCGTTATTGAAGTTTATTGGGGATATTTCTGAAAATAGGCAAGGCTATAATGAGAACATGTTAATCGATACAGTCTATATCATGATATGTTTGACATTTAGAAATTTGGTATAAATTGGCTGTAAGAACAGATAATGACTGAGAGGTCGAAATGGAAGGAGGAGACTGAAGTCAGGAGATGTTGATATAGAAATATACCATAAATACATGTAATTTTATTTCTTTAATAAGCAATATAAAGCTTTTTATCAGAAAAGCCTTATGCTTATTAGGACATTATTTAATTTGAAGCAGCAAGGGCAAACCTCTAAAAGTCGTTTATTGTACAGAATTGCTGGGTGAATTGGTGAGTCTTTGGGACTGGCAGATACTCATTATCACTATTTATAAAGATTGTAATGGAAAGGCTGATATATGCTTTCATTTGTGGAGCTGTTTTTAATATAATGATGTTGTTTATGAATGATGCAAATTTAAAAGATACTGTAGCATTAAAATGAGTGGAAGAGAAATCCAGTGTATTGTATTATAAAGAGAGATTTAAGAAGGCTGCATGTATTGCTGATGACCTACATCTGAAGAGGGTGGGTGGGAGGAAGATGAAGGGAAGGTGAGGAGAAGGGAGAACATTCCACCTGTAGAAAGCATAAATATTTGGAAGGATGAAGGACATAGGTGACAGCATATAAGTTCCTGAGGGAGAATCAATTTTGCAGAATCACTGTGTAAACGCACTTGATGTTTGTTTGTTAAAGGCTGTGGATGACCAAAGCCATTCCTCTGTGTATTTTGTATTAGGATACTAGTTCCCCCAGAATGGGGTAGAGAGATAATTTCCCTAACATCTTATAGGTCCCTGTTGCTGCTACTAACCTACATGAGAGCTCTGTAGCATCTCATCTTGGGTGTTAGCTGATCTTTCAGCAGCTCCTAGTGTGTCTGCTTGTACAGTTACAGTTCTCCACTGAAAACCTTCAAGATGCAAGTCAGATGGAATAGTTTAAAATCACCTGTTTGGTTTTTTTTTTATATAATTCTAGTCTTTGTGTTGTGCTAGTCATTGGACAGCACATAGTCAAATGTGAGCCTTGTCTCTAAAATGTTACAGTCTAGAGATGATTAGGTGATGTAGTAAATAATTACAGAAAAGGTATATTTGTAAAAAAAAAAGAACAAAACAATGCAAACAAAAAAAGCAACAAAACCCAAACCTTGCATCGAATATAAATGCTAGTTCTAAAATTAACACTAAACTCTGAAGAGAGGTTGTCCTTTCTAAATTGTCTTTTTGAAAAAATATAAAGTTCTTCTGCCTTTTAGGTTAGTGAGAAAGGTGATTTTTGTACCTGTAACAAGACAGCATAGGATCCATCAAGGTGAAGGATATGCACTGTGGTAATGAGATCTGAACCGGGGTTTCGTGCTTGAGTACTAATCCTATCAAAGTAAACCCTGATTAATCTTTCATCATTGAGACGCAGGCTCTGCTGCAGGAAAGATTGTGTTTCCTGGCATCTTTCTCATTTGCGCTGGGTCACGTAGCTCTCAGGCTATTGAACGCTGCTGAAGCTTGAATAGTTGTGAATATTGTTAGCTAATGTGGTGCCTGGATTAAGTACATTGCAGTGGCTGTGTGATTTACATGTAAATAGAGGAATATATACAGTGAATCTTGCAGTTCTTTGCTCACTCTCCCCAAGTTTATAATCTCCCCCACTCTATATAATGCTTTATAACACATTCTACATTTTACTGAATAATTCTCGCATCAACAGCAAACCGTTTTGAACAGAAGAAAAACAAGGACGTGTGCTACATTACTAAAAGGGTAGCCATAAATTATTATAAAGAGCTTTCAAGTGCAAATTGTGGAAGCTAGACACAATTGTCAGCTGGCCATTAACAGAGATCACAAAGTCTGGCTGCAATTACTTGGTGTCATTGTGCTGGAGCTGCTGTCATAGGCAGATACCTTAGCTTGGTTTTGATGATACTCAGGTGGCGTCAGTAATAGGGCTTTATCTAACTGAGAATTAAAAATCCCGCAATTGAAGTACTCTATCTCAGTTTGTTCCATTACCTTGTGTTGAATCTGGGTGAGAGGTTTCTTGGTGGTATTTTTATCTTGTGAGGAAAATTCTTCAAATTTTGTTTAAGTCTAGATAGGTGGGTAGAATCTAATATTAAAAAAGGGACTCGATCTATGTTCTTTTTGCATCCCCAGTCATCAAAAGATTTCTGCACCTTTCTGTAGCATTTAAATATGTGATTGATTGTCTAGGCACCATATAGGCTTGAAGCTAGGTATATGTGTGTATTTTGAAGACAGAATATGAAGGTGCAAGGTCAGGGTTTTCTAAAATAAACTATTTTAGTTGGAAGGGACCTACAGGGATCATTTAGTCCAACTGTTTGACCAGTTTGGGTCTGGCCTAAAGTTAAAGCACGTTATTAAGGGCATTGTCCACATGCCTCTGTCCAAACACTGACAGGCTTAGGGGACTGACCACCTTTCTAGGAAGCCTCTTCCAGTGTTTGACCCACCCTCTTGTTAAAGAAATGCTTCCTAATGTCCCATCTGAACCTCCACTGGTGCAGCTTTGAACTATTCCCTTGTGTCCTATCACTCGATCCCTGGGAAGAGATCAGCACCTCCTCCTCCACGTCCCATCCTCAGGAAGCCATAGAGAGAAAAAAAAAAAAAAAATCTTAACAAATGACGATTAAAACAAAAAGCAGCAGTTAGGAGGCAGCTGTGTTAGGACAACTCAGCAAAATAAAATTCCAGTTTATTGTTAGATAACGTTGTTTCATGCATACATCAAACAGGCAGGAAGAAAGAAATGGGGAAAAAAAACACACCCCAAACCACAAAACAGAGACAAAAGGGGGGGGGAAAAAAAAGCCAAAACTCATCCGTCGCCTTGCCACCTCATACAGACCATGATCTATAGTACAGCTAAAGAACATACATACACCAAAAAGTTACTGGAATTCTCAGAATAAGATTATAAATTTATTTGTTGCTTTTTTAAAAAAAACATTTTTTGCAAAGTTTTGTTTTATTCTCCTTTGTGATAGTGGTTTTGGTGTGGTCATGCCACAAGTAAAGTCAGAGCTAGGTAATAAGAGAGCTGTACATTTCAAAGTCCCGTTTTTTGTCAATTCAAGATCACTTCAGAATGGCAGACTTCTTAACAACATGAACAAAAATATAAAATCTAATTTAAAAATACAAACAAATTCTCCTTTAAAGTACTCTTAAGGAAGAAAGCAGGGCCTTGAAGTTTTGATGCTGAGGTATGCGCATTTATGGCAGAAGGATGGAGTTTCTCTCCCTTCTAAGGGGCAAATGGTTTTGTTTGTTAGTTCAGTAGCAGCGCTGTGCAGGGGGACAGGTTTCACTCTACTTGGTGAGGATGACCATGGCAAAGGGGGGGAAGAAGGAAGGGAGAGGGAAGGAGAGATGTCCGGAGGGTGAAAAGGATTAAAGGATTCATTTTGGCTGGGGATTATTGCTTTCTTTGTCCAGCTTTCAGTGTAGCTGTGTCAAATGGTCTTTTAGTTTAGTAAGCTTGAAAAGGAGGTTTGGATTATCTAACCGATCTTCAATATCTGGGATTGTTAGTGGACAATTAAGAAAAGAAATATATGATACGTTTTCTGAATCCTTCCTGTTGTCATTTAAGCTAGTACCTGCCCATAGTGTGTAGAAAGGCTTTCATGGCAGATAAACTATCTTACAGCAGCTGTCTGTTGCAGGGTTTTTAGCATATTCTCCTGAAGCAAATGAGCTCCTCACTGTTGGAGGTGACATACTTGCCCATGTTGCCATTCATTATGGTAGTTCTGGTAATCCTATAAGTGTGACTTCAGCTTCAGGAAGGAAAGGCTCCAACATAGTCTGCAACACTGAAAATAGTGTGAAATACATGATATAGCAATGGTTTTTTTTTTTAACTATAAATTATTTTTATAATGATGAAGACATGATAGTTTACCAGTTTAAAATAACACACTGCATTGAATGATAGATGGCCAGGTGAGGATTCTTCTATAAAGGATTACAAGAATAATGATTTCTCTTACTGTGTTTGTTATTTTTAAACTATAGGTATTTAAGCTTAAATTCGGCTCTGTAGTTCTATGCGGTGTGGAGGGTGAACTTTCTTAAGAGATTCTTGAATTTTCCTAAAGGTTTTTGGTAAACTTAAGTGTTATATACATGCATCACAAACAACAACTTGTGAAGACGATTTTTGCTGGTTTGAAAACTCAGACCTTCAATTTTAAATAATTCATTTTCGTTATCCTGCAACCAGGTGCACAGCTCCACCATAGCTGCCTTATGATGTTCGTAACATGCACTTGGATCATACAGAACAGCCACTTTATTCTTACAGACTTCTCACAGAGCAAGGAGCTTGTGTATGTCTTTTAATACTCTTTACCACCCCCACTGACAAACATTAACACTAATTTTCACCTTGCTATTCCTCCTGAAATATCTTTAGAATCAAAATCCCCTGAGCCTAGCTTTCTTTTAAATTATTGTCTTTATAACTGAAATCTCAATCTTCTGTAGACGCAAGTGTGTAAAGCTCTCATCTTCTAGAGGAACAGTCAAATAACGAAACAATCCAGACAGTAAATAACAAGCAATAACAAAATCCTCATGGAAAAGGCTTTCATCAGGATTTTGAGTTGATACCTCTAAGGGCTTTGAATGCCTAATGGGAGATGCATTCCTGTCAAAATATGCGATCTAACTCTGGCCAAGTAAACATCTTCACAGGCCGCATCTCCACCCTCACGTATAGAGCAGAATTTGTCATAGCAGAGCACTGTTGGAAAGGAAGCTTTAGCTAGGGGTAGTGGAAAGGTGGACAACAAAACCAAGCCTAAGGCTGAGAGATTTCAAGTGTAACTAAAAAAAACTGTGCATTTGTTCGGTGTGTTTGAATGTGGACTGATGTTAAGGGACTGCTGTGTTCTTCAAGTATAAGAAATGTCCAAGTCTTTACTCAAAAGCACAAAATAGCTTGCATTTTACTGGTAAAGCAAAATGATAATTACGGCAGATCTCAAGCTTGCTCTAAAAAACCAAGTATTGCTTTTACAGGCTCTTGTTTGACTCTGACTTATGCTCAGGTTGCCCCAGCAGTTCAGATGCTACTTTGATTAAACATTAGGTATGCTCCCCAGCTACGGAGCGTTAAGTGTCAATAAAAACCACAACCCCACTATGTTTCAGGGTTCAGTAGCGAAGGGTTGAAAACCTCTTCAACAGCACGGTGCTGCTCCAGGAGACGATTGCTAGAGGGCAGTAGTTACTCATCATATGTTCAAAGTGCAGTAATTTAACTGAAAGAAGTTTGTAGCCTATTTATTTGAGGACTTCAAATCAGTGCAGTGTTTTTGTCTGTGTTTTTCAGTATGCCTTGCATGGTGCAATGATACCACCACTGTTGTAGCTTTTCTTTGCTTTCTCATTAATGGTAATCATAACCTTTTCAGCCTTACCAAGAGCACGTTGTCTTGGAACACTATATTTATGAAAAAAATAAAGGAAATCATAAAAAATCAAAAAGGAAAAAATCCCTTCAGTAAAAACCAGCCTAATACCTTCTACTTAAATAGTTTGACCTACTTTTCGTGCCACTGTTGATAGCTTTGGTGAGGATGGTTTAGAACAAAGCGGTGCTTTGCTGTATAGTTACCTTTTAATGATTTGTTTAAGGTTTCAAATTTTGTGTATTTTCTTGTCTATTTCTACGTAGATGCATATGAGAGAGAGATGTTTGTGAAATAAGGAGGAAGTGTGGGTCTGGTTTAATCAAATACATGAAAAGGAGGAAATAATTGTTTTCTAAATACCAGGGAAGTAATGTAGTTCAAAATGATGTCTGTATAATACGTACCTCTAAGCAAAGAGGAGCCTCAGGCCATGAGAAATGCTTATTTTCCTCCTGCGTGGAAAGCAAGATCCTGCATACAGGGAAGCAGGTAAACAGGTATCAGCTGATCACAGCCACTGCAGTGGGGTATTTCAGGGAACAAGGTCTGGAGAGAGCCGTGTAAGCCATGTATTGAAGGCGTGACAAAGATATACTTCAGGAAATAGTATGAGTGTATTATAAGGTGAAAATACTGATAGCAATGGCTTTTGTTTGGGGTTTAATCCCTTCAGTTCAATTGGTAGGTTGGAGGCCAAGCTTTATAAAAGCTTCCTGAATATCAAAAGCAGTGAACAGTCTGATTAGCACGGCATTTCTAGTTTTATGGACAGTGGGTTCTGATACTGTCAGATGCTCAGAGGAGGACATAGGAATAAAATTGAGAGAGCTATGCTAAAGAGCTTTGCAGCAAATGTGTGCATCATTTAGTCAGTGCCATAACCCAGTTAAAAGTTTAGCAAATAAGTAGTAATTTATTAACATAATATCAATTATACTATCTGCTTCTCATTTGCTTACTTCCAGGCAAAGCTTAATAGGAGGACTAATTTGCACTTTTTTATGAGCTAAAAAGTAATATATTAAGCTTTATGTCTAACTGTAAATCTTCAGAAGTGGAAAACAGAGCACATGAGCTATGCAACTGAGTAAAATTTAGCAATTATAGTCTCACTCTTGCATTCCTAATTTATGGGGGCTTTCTGTGCAGTTCATTGTCTCAAGAAAATAGATTCTGTGGCTAAATACTTCATTGTATTTAACATACGACATGCTAAATACTTCCTTGAAAATTAAGAAGCTTTAGAAGTGTCATAAATGCTTAGCTGTTCTAATGCGTACTGAATTTTCTCTATATGATGTCATGAGTATGAAAGTTTACAGTAACTAAAGGTTTTCTGTAGCCATCGCAGCAGCACAAGTTCTTGGTCTCATGGTAGTGTAAATGCTGAAGCAGACTCAAATTCTTCGGATGACACCTGCCTTTAAAGGTCACAGTAGAACCATGTGAATACTTAAGGTGTCAGTAACTGACATTATATGCTTTTGAGAATTTAACTGTTCTTGCTGCCTTTCACTGACAAATAAACATTTTGATAAATATCAACATAGGATTAAAAGGTAGATATCGTTAATTTTCTGTGGGAAATTGTCATTTCCACTTTTAATTGTGTATGTAGAATGAGGGTTTTTTAAATAGTCAAAAAGGTACATTGAATCGAGCTGGTTTTTCCTTGTTCAGGCATTCTTTGCTTATTTTCACTTGGCAGTATATAAAGTGTCAACTGTGACAGTTTAATAGAGCAGATTTTTGAGTTCTTTAAGACCTCAGGGTTTATTTTTTGTAACATAAGCCTAGGGAGGGTGGTGATTGTTTTTGTTACTGTTTTCAGGACATTATCACAAGCTGGTAGTTTGAAAGACGTGGCGGGGGGACCTGGAGGAGGAAAAAGCTTCACTGACTGGCTAGAAGTTGTGTGATAGTGCTTCTGCCACTGCAAATATTTCCCATTTTAAATACATTCGTGCCAAATTAGGCAAATTTTAATATAGTAAACAATTGTCACTAACAACTTCAGCTCTTAACATGTGGTGTTTTTTTTGTTCTCTTCCCTCCATCACCACCTTTTGCAGCTTTATGCTATTCCATGGTTTCTTACAATGTTTACACGTGAGTATGCATTCTTTTTCTCTGATTAAATGTTCTTATATTTCTTAAGCACAATTTTTCTCACTTTTTCAGCTAAAGACTTCCTAGCTAAGGTGACGTGTCTCTCATTTGGTAGGCCGCTTGTAAGTTGCAAGGATGTGTTTTGTGGTTTAAGTCTCAACAGTGCATGTCACATACTTTCTGCCCTAATTTGACAATAATTAGCATTTTCTAATTTTTTTTTAATAAGTATTATATTAAATTTGAACTGCATTATTTTACACATACAGTATTTAGGGATTGTGCAAAGGAACTGTTATCTACTGGAAAAAAGATATTATAACCGTTCAAAATAGCTTAAAAAAACCAAAAGCACAACTCAACACCTTCCCCTGCACTTACCCAAATAATATAAGAGAGCAAGCAACTTTATTTTTGAAGACCAACAAAACAAGAGGGTTTTTTAAATTGTTCTTTGACACATTCTTATTCTACTAGCATTAGTTTTCTATGATATTTATGTATGTATGTTAGGAGCAAAAAGAGCTTTGTAATTTGATGAGCTTTTAATGAAAGAGGAAAAAGGTAACAAAGCAAGTCTAAGAAGCAATTTAAAATTTTCTCAAAGATCTCTGATTTTTTTTTTTTCATTTCATGTCAGCATTGGCAGACTTTGAGTTTAAAAAAAAAAGGGTTGATGCATTATGTCTCGAATGAAATAGCAAAGAACTTAATGTGAGATTGTTGATAGCAATTTCTAAAGATGTTGACTGTAAAGCACTGGTTCCTGCAATTGTCCATTCTTCTAGAACATTCCTGAGAATCACCAGCTTTGGAAAACCAAGGAGATTATTTCCTTGGCAGTGAATTGCAATCAAATGCTAGAGTCATGTAATTGAAGCATAGCTTATTTTACCTTTGTATGTAAAATGTTGCTATTTTTAACAAGCATTTCTCATTGTCTTTCCTTGATTCTGCCAATTTTTGCTGTATTCTTCTCATTTTCTTGTCTAGTTTTAAGTAATTAAGCTTATTGATTAATTCATTAATGTCTTCATACTGTTGGAAATACTGATATGCATATCCCAATGCGTAACTGCACTGTACCAAAAGAAATACAAATTGCCTAATTTGTGTTTAAAATCTGAAAACCTGCACGTTTTTAAGTATTTAATAATGAAAGAAGACACTGATGTTTTCTGGAACAATCAATGCATATTCATGTGAAGACAAACGTTTTCTAAATGGTTTGAGTTCTTTTTTTTTTTTTTTGCTCCCAAATGAAAAAGAAAGAACCCTAAAATGGGAGAAAAAGTATATAGGCCACTTTTTAAGAGGGTGTGTTTGTGTGCATGTTTTTATCAACATGTATGCTGATAGCTTTTTTATCATGCTTTTTCATCATGCAGATGTCTTTCCTTTGCACAAGATTTTTCACTTGTGGGATACATTATTGCTTGGAAATTCCTCCTTCCCGTTCTGTATCGGAGTTGCAATTCTTCAACAACTGAGGGATCGTCTTCTGGCTAATGGATTCAATGAATGCATTCTCCTTTTTTCAGACTTGCCAGGTACAGGAAAAAAAAATATTTCTTCCCTCTTTCTCTGTCTTCCACAGTGTGTTGCTGAAGAAGGTATCTGCTTGCGTGTGTTTTATTATTTCCAGAGGAAGGTTGGAGTACTTGTGAAATTTAGAGTGGTTTTAAGTAATTAATAAGCAGCTGTGTGTAGACCTGCCATGTATAGAAACAATACACTTGATAGGGATTTCTTAGTGAAAAAACTTCAGTCTTGTTCTGACCAGTGCTTTTCCACTTTGATGCTGGTACTAGCCTGTTTTCCTTTGCAAAATAATTAAACTTTTGCTATGGAAGCAAATTACTGTAAAAGAATTAGGGAAAGCAGTATAGAAAATGTTGGAATTGCTCTGTGTTAAATCAATTTCCTTTTGAAATGTCAAGTTTTCAAAGGAACCCTCAAAATAAGATCAGAGGTTGCATGATCGTTGTTCCTAAGTTCTGTCCTCTAGTTCAGTGGGAGGTTGTTGACTTATCCATCTAAGCAAGTGTTGCATCTTTAAAAAAAAATATGTAACTGCAGTTAACCGTGAAGTTTGGGTCTTATTTCTAAGCAAGTTTCTAATGAGGCGGTAGAACGCATTTCAACTGAGTAAGCCCTGTTAACTGCAACATGTTTCCATTTGTGATGGACTAACACATAACACATGAATTGGAAGGCTACTGCACTAAGAACATACTTACATTCTTGTCTCGATTCCCTTTCTCCAACCTAGGATCTTACTAACATAATGCAGGTCTTGGTTAAGAGGTGACACTGCTTTAATTGTTTGGCCTTTCTTAAGATAACATTAACTTTTGGCTAGTTGCTGGGCTAATTATAGATTTAGTGGGCTCTGTTTGAACACTGTGTGTGCTATTAAATAATTTGCAATTAATTTAAACAGAAGTCATTGTTTTTTCAGAAGACTTGAATGAGAGAATCAAGTCTGGAAGAGCATTTAAGCTTAAAAGCTCTTTATAAATGTGTCACTCTCCACAACTGCAGAGTTTACAGAGGTTAGCAGTAGTCTAGGATATGGCAGCAAGCAGGCTGAGGCTAAGTTCTCATAGATACATAAATCTCTCAGAAGCTCAGTGAGTTCTCACACATCAAGCTCAGTGATTTCTGTCAATGTTATTGTCACAAATTCTGTTTCTCACTCTATATCCTTGAACATGTTTCCAGATTTCAAAAGTTTGCTTTTCTGCTGTGTTTCAGTTTAGTATGTACTATGCAATTGCTACTGTATATTTCAGTTTATAAGAAATTTCATTAGGCCCCTCCTTATGGTGTGGAGTTTCTTCATTTTCAGTCTATATATGTAGTAATTTCAAATGCTGTTATTAAATTTAACTGGATATCTTTAGACGGTCTGAAAGGTGAGTTGATAAACTAAAAGACTGTCTCTCTCCCCCTTCCCTCCTCTCATGTCTATTAGTTCTATGTCATAGTTAAATAAAGATTCATTAATATTAAACTTATTTTCTTGCTTAAGATCATTTCTCCCTATTTCTTTTCCTTGAGTTTTTCTAAATCATATCTTCCAATTTATCCTGAACCAGCTGATTTACTGACAGTTGAAGTATTTTATGCTGAGGTCATATGTAAGAACATGTTAGTTGTCATAATACGTATCTATTTATACAATAAAATTTAATCACTGCAGTCTGTAGTGTTACAAAGTACATGCTTTTTGCTGATTATGGCAACTTTGCGAATACTCTGGAGGAAATGTTTTGGTGGAATGGTGTTTCTGAAAAGATGTTTTTATTTTTTATGTTGGTGATGTCTGCAATATTTTGGATGTCAACAGTGGCACTATTTGAATATCGTAAGACTAATCAAAAGCATACCGTAAACTGGTTATTAAGGGAAAAAAAGAATGAGGATGGGAGATAATCCCAGTATGCCTTAAAAGTTAAATGTTATTGGTCTGGCTGAGACTTCCATAATTGGTGACTTCTTTAAACATATAATTATTGTAGCCTTGCACCTTCTTTTTCTAACCTCAGTCTTAGTTGTGATTAGGTATTGATGGCCTATGGTTTTTGTCACCTCTCTTCCAAACAGGACTTCTGTTATTTTGGCTAAAATAAATTGTGTGCCATGCCTGAGAATTTTCTGAAAGTAATTTACAAACAACCTTCACCTGAAACTGGGTTACCTCAAGGAGGAGATTATGTTGTTCAAAGCATCTGCAATAAATTCAATCTAAAATCAATTGTTGCTCAACAGCCTGAAACTCCTGTGGTTTTTAAGCTTTCTGCACACTGAAATGGCTTATCTCACGGTGCCAGTGAAAGCAACTTGCTTTCTGGACTGATAAAGCTATTTTACCACAATCTTGCAACTTTGCAGAACACCTTTTTAAGATTTCTTGTTCTTACAGTAGCTGTTTCTAAAAATGTATTTTAAAGTTAAAAAAAAAAAAACCAACCAAAACCTGCTTCGTGTCCAGTTCACTGCATATAACACAGTTTCAATCACTGTTTATAAAAGCTAGTGACGTGAGGAGAAAGAAGGGGCACAGTGCAATTATTGATTACTTGATTCTGAAAACCTTTTCCCATACGTGTCTCAAAGCTTTGGCCCGATTTTTATCTGTAAACCCAATATGATTGGGCGTTATGTGCTGGTTTTGCAAGCTCTATTGGAAATTTTAAATTTTTTTATATAGCTTTAGCAATATTCCATTTGAAATATTTGTCAAAATAATTGGTTAATTAAGAACACTGGAAAATTCCTTTGCTGCCCTAGTTCATTCCCCATAGGGCTGTGTAAAGGGGACATGTAAGCAACTGCTAAAACTTAGAGAATTTGATTGTTTAGGAAATTACTACACCAAGGTGGGATTTTTCCATTCTCTTCCATTTGTACTTTCCTTTTTTTGTTTGTTTCTCCATGTTTAAGGAGCTCCATTAAACTGTATTCAAACAATGTAAATATCAGGTAAGAATTAGGTGGTATGAATTGAGACAGAGAAACAAAACCAATCCTGGAATCATTGTTAATTCTTTATGTGTAGTTTTGAGATTTAGTAGATTTCATCCTATTCAAGAGATGCAGAGAGAGCAAACACCATATGCATTACCTTTGGTTTTCCTTTATCTAAGTGTGATGTGTCAGGAGATTGTGGCAACAAAATGAGGATGGTAAAGGTGGCACTACGATGGTGTGATTCATGAGGTACCAACAACAGAGACAGGAGTCTGCTTTCCGACAAGTACTGACTTGTGCTAAGCTAGTTTAGATATGTCTGCATCTTAGGTATCAGCAAATTTACAACCCAAAAGGCTCTTTCATGCATTGAGAGGCAACTGTGTAAGTAACTTTGCTTTAAAACTTACAGTTTTTCTTATAGCTTAGCCTTTCACATCTTGCCATAAGTTCATGTGTTGTGAAACTCAAAAATGATGATCATCGTAGCTTGACTCAATTACTAAGTTCATTACCCACTGTACAAATAGCACCAAGTCACCAGCACCTTTTACTAGGAAACAAAGCCAGGAAGGAAGCATCCAGATATATATAGTCCTTTGCAAACAGTTGAAGGATCCCAGGGACCAATTAAGTCCCACCCGGAATGGGTGCAATAAAAGGTCTAGCAAACCAGTCTTCCTCTAGACATCCATGCCATTATCATCACTGGCTTACAGAGGTGATTTATGGCCTTCAGAAGGGGTAGGGCAACTAACAAAGATGGAGATGGATTCTGTTAGAGAATAGGTAAACGCTAAGCCTAATAATGATATAAAACATATTTCCAAATAAGCCTTGTAGGTTAGTTCACACAATAACTTCATCTTCTGTAATTTTGGAGCAAGAGTAGTGCTCATCCACCCTGGGAAGGTGTCTTTCTGTTGACTGCAGGCTAATCAGTGCTTCCAATGGAAGAACCTCAGCCCCAGCTAGGAAATCCAGAAAGACTGGCTGTGGAAAGGCAATCCGATGCAATGAGGAGCTACAGTTGAATTGGAAAATGTAGAGGATTCTACTTTGCGAGATACAGGCACGTAGCTTTTAGATGCAATGTGTAATAAAAAATCTAGCTATCATCAAACTACGAAAATGGTTCTTCAAGGAACAGATTTTCTTTAATGTAGGAAAAACCATTGTATCTGTTGCCATTGCGGTGATATGTTGAAATGCTGAGTCCCATGATGGTGAAGCCAGTTAAGTGCTTAGAAGGATTGCATCCATCTCAGAAATGGACTGAAGATTTAAAAATACTGGAAATTCAGCACTAAGATTTATGGTGCAGTTTTGAATGATATGTTCCCACTGACAGCAGTAGAATTAGACACACATCAGAGTACTCTACATATCCAGCCCTAGGCAGCTACCATTTTGCTTTCTGTTGCTTGTCTTCCACAAAATCCTTTGTCTGGCCACATCTGTTTCATACACTTCTATCACGACAGAATTTCTGAGACTTCAGCATTTAGTTAATTAAGATTTGGTAGGAGGAAGAAATGCCAAGTGACTGCCAAGCCCATACTGAATTCGTGGGTCTTTGATGCCCGTTCCTATTTGTTTTACTACTTCTTGAAGAAAAATGTAAACTCTAAGGTCAAAACACCAACTTTGAAGAGACTGAAAGAGATACAGTGGGGTCTTCCATGTGCCAGTGAGCAGTAGAAAAACAAAGGTAATACACTGTTTTGATTAGGGTTTTCCTTTTTATCATACAGTTTATATCCTGTTGCTTAGATTAAGGCTCTTTTAAAAGGAAACTTCTCATAACTTCAGCTGTGAAATTTTGATGTGGGGCTTTGTTGTAGCTTGCCCAAGTTCAGAACTGGTGTGTCCCCTTGAAAGATGACAGTGCAAGGCGATTTATCATGATGTTAGTGAAGCTGGACTATTTTTTCAAATTATGGGATATATCAAGAAAAATAGCAATTTGGTCTCTGTCACATGATGCGCATGAGAATTGTGCTGTAACTATGACATTAAAAAATCAGATTGGAAATATCAAAAGATATCAGAAGCAAAAGGGAAATCAGATTTCTAGCTGTTTTTTTTTTTCCCTTGAGAATTGTAGGTCCGACTGATATTTATGGAAATATCTTTTTCTGAACGTATTTGTTATCTTTGCTGTGTTAGATGGCTTTTGTAGATGCAAGTGGCAGATATATTTTATAATGCAATTCCTGAAGATTGTTGTTGCTAAATAATTGCGTTTATGAAGCAGAAACTGTGCATAGCTGCTACTAAGTGGTTTCTTGTTTGTGGATTGGAAGCTAGCTTTGGTACAGATGCAGAGCAATTTGTTAGGGCACACCTGCTCACCAAGGCTGGTCGGGAGTGTCAGACTCTAAGATTCATGTCATTTTACCTGAAGCTCTGAATTCTTTATTCGCATTTTCCACTTGTGATGTGAACAAAATGCAGTTGTATTTATAGATTCGACTTTCTTGAGACTAAACAGAAATGCTGCGGCGGCTTACACACAAAGGAAAAAATAGCAGCATCCTTTATTTTATTCATATTAGTGTTCTTGCTAGTCTGTAGTTGTCACTGGCAGAAGAAAATCAAATATATATCCTTTAGCAAATGACTGTCTGTCTCAACAGATGGTATTTCATAAAAAGGGTGAAAAGTGAGCTCACCAGTAGAACTTGCCTAGTGTATGTCTTAAATCAGAGGCAAAGCTTATCCCTCCTGTTTCTTCGTAGAACCTGTATGTACTCTTCATAGCAAAAGGGGACTTCAGAGAATAGAATAATCCACGTGTCATGTAGGATTTTGTACACCTTTACCCTGGAATAAAATCAAAGTGCATGAAGGTAGACCCTCAAACATATTAGCATTTTTAGAAAGACAAAATTGAGGCCACCCTTCTCTGAGCTTTGCTTCTAGATGTGGAGAATTATTTTTTTTTCTCTTACAAAACTAGCTTGGGAAAATATTTCCCTTTTTTGTTTGTTTCATTAAAATTATAAACACACACAATTAGACTGGCACTTAGAAAGTAAGAGTGTGCACTAGGTTGACTTTTTTTCTTTTTCTTTTTTCCATTATGGAGAATGTTGCTGACAGGGCAAGATGCCTAACAGGGTATCTGTTTGTGTCTTTGTTATGCTGAATGCGTTTGCCTGTACAGGCATAAATGGTCTTCTTTAGTTCTCTAATTGTCCATTGAAGCAGACTTTAAAACAAACCGTACAAATACCGCAGTGTTAAAATTCCTTGATTAAAATGTACCTTAGCACCACATCTCAGATTGTAGATGTATTTTGAGGGGTATATATCCAGCGTTAACAGAGGTACATATAAGTACTTAAATACAGAACTGGAATGGCAGTGTAGGCTGAGAGTTAGAAAAATCTTTCTGCCAAAATAAGGACTGAGAAAGAAGTTCTGTTTAAGTGAATTCTCAGCAGGGACAGCTGTCGTACTTCAGGATAGCTGTCAATTCCCTTTGCTCTGCTTTCCCATATTCAAAGAACTTAAATTCTTGCCTTTATAAATCTGTGTGAGGCACTGGATTGTGTCTATCCAAACTTCTTTGCTCTTAATATACTAAGAGCTGGATTTTAGTAGAAATCAACACGGAGAACCAGAGCGGGGTTTGTACTTAAAGCTAATACTTGGCTGATACTGCAAGCTTGGAATAAATTTCAGGACCGGGTTGTTAGCATTGTAGGGAGGAACGTTTTCAAGAAGAACTGGTGTCACAACTGGGAAAAGCTCGCATTGCATGTGAGGAATGTTGTCTGTATTCTGAAAACTGTAATAAATGGGCTAAGTACCCATCAGAGGTGTGTCAGGTGGAACCTCTGTCACTCCAAAAATTTGAAAAGTCTAGACAAACATCTGTAGGGGATAGGCTAGTCACATATCGTTTGGCTTCAGAGCAAGGCAAGGAGCTACACACTATCTTGCTGGTCCTTCAATCCTTATGCTTTAAAAAAAAACCCAAACAAATACACACCAAAAAAAATCAACAAAAACCCAACAACAACAAAAAAAATCCCCACAACCCACTGTTTATTTAGACATTTGTTTTGTTTTGTTTTGGTTTACTCACTGGCATAGCATTATTCTAAGGAAACAAACTCTGCAATCATGTAAGCTGATAGAGTATAAACCGCAGACTTGTCTACTGGGAATGTAACTCTTAAATGATGAAAACTTTAAAATGTCTTAAAGATGGTCTTTTTTTTTATTGTTTAGTTTGTTGTTTTCTGGTTTTTTGTAATAAAAATATATTAAGGAATGTACTTCCTAAATACCTTAATGTGTAAATTCAGATGAGGGGATGTTAGCTTTTTCACAGAATATGAGAAGTTACTGTCCATGACTTTGGAGTAGGTGAATTGTGCAGAAAACTTTAAATCACTTAGAAATGTATACTGGCAAGGTTGGGCTGATGTTAGATATATAAAAATACTCATTTTGTGCTGTAGAGCACTAACATAGGCTAATGGTAAACACTAAGTTTTGCATCTCAGTAAGTGATCTATTGCAATGCCAAATGACAAGAGCATTTTTTTTTTTTTCAGAAATGAAAGCAATTTTAAGCATGGGTATGTAAGCAAGATGGTTATTATCCTTCCTGTTTACACTTGCTCTATTTGTGGGAAATTAATAATATTTCAGTCTTGAATAATATGTTCCTTGTTCTGTGGTAATTTGTGGGTGTTATGTGGTTCAGGATACTCCTTAGGCAGATCTAGATATCTTATATATGTTAATCTTCACCCAAAGTTTTCTCAATCATCTAGGAACCAACAGGTCAAATTAGAGGCTTTGATCCTTTTCTCATGGCAACAAGTACTCCTTTTCAAGGTTACTTGAAATTTTTTCTTACTTAAAAAACAAATTCTAAGTTGTATTATTTCTGTAAAAATTATTCTGAGGGCTAACAAGATGAGGGCTTTGCTAGTACAAAGGTCTTCTGCTTATGGCTTTTTAGAGATTGATCAGTTCTGCAGTCAGTTGGTCTGGTCAGAGTTTCTGGTTGTAGACTTTTTTACAATTTTATATCCGTTATGTCTGGGAAACAGCTGGAGTGGCTTATATCTACCACCCAACTAGAAACTTAGACAGCATGATCTTTACTGATGATACTGAGCTTCAATATTTGCATATTACTTCTGTGAAACACATATTTAGAATAAAGGAGTTAACTTCCCTATTATTTGAGATTGCTGAATGTTTGAGTCAGTTTTAGAAAGATTTTAACAACCCATACAACACAGAAAAGCCAAAACGATGATTTTCCTTCAAAAATTGAGTGTTGTTGGATCTTGTGTTGGTGGCACAAGTTCCTCATCTCCATATGTTTCTAACAAGATTCTCCTCTAAACTGATCCCTGTAGTTTTGTAAACCAGTCACAGAATCACAGAATGCCAGGGATTGGAAGGGACCTTGAAAGATCATCTAGTCCAATCCCCCTGCCAGAGCAG